>JAZHYW010042592.1:0-12479 GCA_037355805.1 Ixodes ricinus | reverse complement strand
CGTACCCGATCTAGTAGCTTCGCAGCCTCCCTGTTTTTCATTGTTGATTGACTTTTAAATCAAAATTTACTTTTTGGTCATACAGGACCCTATTTATTTATTTTAAATTGGTTTAAACTTGCTTCACCGTCTACATGTGCTGGTAGAGAAAGAAGTTTTGTTTTTATTCATTTTAACTTTACCTCAGAAAATGAAAATGGGTCATCAAGACCACGCGCGCACTGACACGCATCCTTGCCGTCATGTAACATGCATGAACCACGAGATGACGCCAGACAAACATCTATAGAATGCTATAGAACGCCGAGCTCTGACTGCAACGATTAGTGAGCGTACACAAAGCTATCTGCCTTTGTCTCTATACGCACTCTTCGAACGCGTTAAAACGCGGAACGCTGGACGCCGGCATTTGGCAATCGAACGAGTTCGAAAAGTGAATATAGAGCCAAAGGCAGCTATAGCTTTACGTCTGCCAACTTATCATTCCAACCAGAAGCTCTAAACTCGTCAAACACAAAGTTGGCGCAGAAGTTCACGAAGCGCACCGATTGGACTATCACGACGATGACTTCGCACTTTTGTCGCCGGCGTCCAATCGGCGCGCTTCATGAACTTTCGGCTCCAACTTTGTGTTTGACGAGTTGAGGGCCCCAGAGCTCGGAGTTCTGACGTCTCCGCGCGCTCGCTTCTCCTCCTCTGCCTCAGTTTCTTTTTTCACGGACTCGTCAAACACAAAGTTGGGGCCGAAAGTTCGCGAAGCGCGCCGACTGAACTTCGGCGACAAAGAGGCGCGGCGTCATCGTCGCGAGAGTCCAATCGGTGGCCTCCGTAAACTTCGGCTTAAAATTTTTGTTTGACGAGTCTAAAGGCGCGTTCCCACCGGCGATGCGATCTAGTCGCGCGATAACTTTCATCGCAAAAGCGACCATCGCGGGCAAAAAAGCGACGCGATTTGAGCAGTCGCTTTCTGACCCGACTTTCTGCGATGCGATCTAGTCGCGGAGCGGCTGAGCCAATCAACGGCGTTCGGAGCGAGAGTTTTCAAAGAACGACTCGCCTACGAAGGCGTTGGACTCACTCATCGTGCACGCCAGTGTGACCATCGAATTTTTTTTGCGATACGATCTAGTCGCATCGCGCGACTGCTTACATCACCGGTGGGAATGCGCCTTAAGCGGTGAGCAAGTCTGCTTCTAGCGCGGGAGTTGCGCTGACGTCAGAAAGACGCCGAGCTCTGATTGGCTTTGGTTGAAAGGTTAGTGGGTAGACCTCAATGCTATAGATGCCTTGAGGTTTACCCACTATTTCTTTTTCTTTCAATCAGCCAATAACAGCTCGGCGTTCTGACATCATCGTAACGCCTGTGGTAGGAGCAGACGAACTTGCGCTCTCCATAGGGCCCCTGGTCCAAGCTTCCTTTACTCAGTTTCACGTTAGGTCCGACCACAGCCAACGGTATACGATCCAATAGCCAATCCAGCCGCGCCTTTAGTGTCTAGTCATTGCACTCGTCGTCCTGGTGCGTTTCCTACCACCTGCTAAACCAATCGCGCAAACACTAAAAAAAGCAGGATCACGCTGCATTCTCTGCGCGTGATTGGCTTACTTGCTCATAGCAAACGCACAAAAACGACGAGTGCAATGACGCGACACTAAAGGCGCGGCTGGATTGGCTATTGGATCGTATACCGTTGGCTGCGGTCGGACCCTATCAACTCTCTGACGTCGCACCATTGCGGTGGCGCTGCTGTCGGCACTGCGCATGCGCAGAGGCCTCGGGTGAATCTGGTTTCTGCGCACGCGAAGTGAGCACACTCGGTGGGGGCAAACGCGGGATTGTTTGTAAACAGTGTGTGTTCGTCAATTAGAGAAAAGTCGCACTTCGTGCATCGTACAAGTACACAACGACATTCGCGCCGCCAGACATGCCGTAGCAGGATTTAGAATAAAAAAAAGTATGGCAAATTGGCAATTGCTAGGCCGCAAGTTCGCCTGCTTCTCGCACAGGGGTTGCGATAATGTCAGAACGCCAAGCTCTTATTGGGAGATGGAAAAACATAGTGGGTAGACCTCAAGGCCTCTAGCATTGAGGTCTACTCACTATTCTTTCGATCAAAACCAAAGCCAATCAAAGCTCGGTGTCGTTCTGACGTCACCATAACTTCTGCGCCAAAAGCAGACGACTTTCTCTCCGCATTATGTCGTATACTTGAAACGTTCTAGCATCACAAACATTTCTATCATCGTTTAGCAGCACGTCTAGCCAGTTCAGCCAGACGCCTACGTTCACGGCGCTCTTCATCGGAACCTGGTGATATTCTAGAACCTTCTAATCCGCTCCTCCTCTCCCACCTCGCCTCCTCGCCTACCTCTTCCCCTCACTCCACCCCTGATCACATGACCTCCCCGTTAACCAATCGGCGTCGAGCATTTCATTCCTGTCCCACCCGTCAACCAGTCAGCGTCGAGTTTCGAAGCCACGCTTTTATCCAGGCTTCACTTTCTTCGTTGGCACGACGAAACCTGAACAAGCTTCCCAAAATGGCGAACGCCTATGCGGAGAGCAAGTCGTCTGTTTCTTGCGCAGGGGTTGCAGTGACGTCAGAACGACGCCGAGTTCTGATTGGCTTTGATTGAAAGGATAGTTGCTAGACCTCAATTCTAGATGCATTGCGGTCTACCCAGCATGTTTTTAATCAGCCAATAAAAGCTCGGCGATCTAACGTTATCACAACCCCCATGCAAGAAGCAGACGAACTTGCGCTCCGAATAGTCAAATAACACTTCACGATAAAAGTTAGCGGATTGCAGCTGAATGACCCTCATTCGTATTCACCTGAAGAAGAGAAGTGAAAAAAGTGCGGGTCCTTGCAGGACGCTACTAATTTCCCCTTTCATGCGTTGAATTATGATGTATGCAGGTGCTTCTTAGAGTAGCGTTACTATGTTTTATCAATGCGTAGACGTCTCAAACGCCAAAAGCATCGCTTCTAACATCGACAGCCAAACCTTGTAAGAACTACTCCCCGCAGCGTGTGAAGAATGTGCAAAAATTAGTTGATTTGATGTTACGCCGAGTATTGACACCATATCCTTCCTGCAAATAGTGCGTCGTCATGCGTGCTGGTTATCTTTACTTGTAAAAGGTGATGCAAGGTAAATGCTACGACCTACACTGGTCAGTTTAGACCCTTCGAGCGCTTATCACCTGCGCGAAAAACGCTGAGTCACTGAGCTCTGAACGCATCCGCAGCGTTTGATATACCGCACAACAGAGCAACAGCGAATGTTCAGAAGGCGTTCTCCAGCCCAGCAAACAAAAACGGCAACGCGCAGAAGGTGTTTTTTTCGTGTGTTTTTTATTTAGGTCTATATAGATTAGCAAATAATCGTAACCTCGTACTCGGCAAACATCTAAATTCGAAGCGAAATCGATCTGAGCTTGTACGTAAAAAAATATAAGATGACGAAAAAGCATCCCCAACATTCCTAGACACGGTCTCTTTGCGCCCTCTCTTTTCTATTCTCAGCAAAACGCAGTACAATAATAATTGCAGCAAAACTACTGCAGAAATCCTTAAGTTACCCGGGATACCTATAGAGGGTACTAATACACTCTTATTTAATACCTACTTAAACCTCAGGATTGTATACTTTTTATTCCTGGGCCCGATATAATATTGTTTATTAAGTCCTAAGGGCCACTTTGACAAAATTTTAAATTTCTTCTCACTGAAATGAAGAATGGTAAAGTTCCCGAGGAATATAATAGCTTCCGACTCATGGCACACATCGCAGTTAAAATTTCGGTATTTTAATTAATACTTTTTATTCCTCAAGACTTTCAAATTCGGCCCGCTTTTAGCCCCTGTAAAGTTGGCACTCCGCCGTGCACCAAGAAGCTTGCGGCCAAGCTACCTTTACATAGGCTTATCGAAAAAAGATTTGTACGATGCGTTTGTGACAGCATATTGACTAAGAATGTGGCGGTTATAATATGACTATATAATAATTAGATGTTTACAATCAACATTTGTGCCCTGGATTTCAAATATAAGCAATTGTTATGTAGGGTCAGAAACACTTGCATTGTATATATTTTGCTTTGAATTAGCCTGTGTACGTAAAGTTTTAGCTCGGTTACAGACACAAACTGAACAAAATTCTTTCAGGCGTGTATAACTAGAAATAACTAGAAATATAACTAGAACGGCGCGCCACTGGCCGTTCGATTGTGTGTCTTTTTATCTACCTTATTTTATTTATACATATATACGCGTATAAATAAAGAACACAACGACGACGACGTTGAGCAGGATGACACACCGGGCGACGGCGGTGCCTCAATCTGAGCCCTGGTTCCTCGGAAGCGGCAGCTTCTACTTTGACTGGATAACCTCCTTGGAGCCTGATGCTTCGACCCCTGTGGACCCCAGTGAGCAACAGCGCCATCATGTTCCTGGGGCTCCTTCATGCAGCGATCGAACGGCGTGCCAGATCCCCGTGGCTCACTGCTGATCCGCCCAACCCACCTCCACGAAATTCGGACTTCTGCGAATCGGACTGCCATCCTCCCCAATACCAACAATCCATGTCGTCGTCATCATGCATGTATATACTCATCACATTATCATGTTCACTAGACGCGGCACCGCGGGCCCCTATGGTACGGGCTGCTGCCTTTCCGCGGTGCCGCGGCTCTCCAGAGCCAAATAAATAAAGACTAAAAACTAAGGACTAAAGACAAAATGCTTTGCTGACCAACAGCCGGTAGCGCCCTAAAAAAAAGAACAATAGTGTTTCCTCGTTTAGAGGATACAAATTCCAAAACTACACCATACTAGTGGTGCACATCAATGAAATAACATAAGCAATACAGAAAATAACAGATTGTCTCTTGAACGCAAAACGGCAAAATAAACATAATTGGGGAGATTTTTTGTTTGTTTTGTTTCTAAAAGCCAAATTCAGAAACCTAAACTAAACTAATGTTTGCTGAAATTCGGGGTATATCGTGTGCATCGTTTCGAAAAAGTATCAAACGAAAACACCACGCAACACATTTGACGTTGTTTCACACCTCGAGACACTGGCTTGCACTGGCGCACCGACCGCCGGCGTAGCATAGCGCGTAGTCGTGAAATGTCTGCGACTGATAATAATAATAGTTATATTTGCCAAAAAAAAAAAAGAAGACTCGGCGTGGACTTTTTTTCCGTCAGGGCTGGATTCGGCGCTGTAGGCGTTCTGTCTAATGCAAATGAGCGGAGTGGAATGTATACCCCCTAGTAAAGTATTTGGCCAGACGCAAACGGTGAAAAGGGTGGGAGGCCGGAGAGATGCACAGGAGAGGAGGTTCAGATAGCGGTCGCGCGCTTCAATTTTCCGTTTATCTTGCTCAGGTGCCTACATGTCTGTCTTCTGAGGGTGAAGACATCCGTTGTTGCCCTGAATGTGCCAGCGCGTGACGCTCTCGCGCACTCGGTGCGTGACTCGGGTGGTAAAATGGCGTCTATGCATTAGCCAAAGCTACGCGCTCGAGCTGAGTGACACCAGATTGCGCGCGCTTCAAAATGCATAAAAAAACGATTGGGCGGGAAAATGGCTGAGATGTCACCACATCAAGCAAAAGCGCGCGTGTGTATGAAGGCACTCTATCTTGCTCAAGGTTGATACGCCACGTGTCGTGAGAATCGGGAACTAAAACAGCGTGTCCCAGAAAGCTGGTCATGGCAACTTTAGACATTCAAACACATTGCATAAGGGTCCCAGCCGCGAAGATGCACAATGCAACCTTGTCTTTCTTTTTTTTTTTAATTTATGATACCCGATGAAGACGTTACAACTGATAAGCCAGCCACTCCAAAACAATTCTTACATTAAAAATAAAATTGTATCTAGGTTTACACAAGTCGGTTTTTCTCCGTTGGCTCGACGAAACCTGAACAAGCCGAGAAGCCGACGCTATTTTTATTTTTTTAGACCACCAATTGCCTGTCTCGTAATCTCTTTTATGTAATTGCGATTTTGTCAATCAGTAGATATCACAAACGTATTTCAAATTGGAATATATATGCAAAACCTGAAAAGCATTTTTTTTATTTTTTTATTTCTAATTTAAACGACGCATTCTGTATATATATATAGCCCTATCGCTGGGTACGCTGTCTCACATTCGCTGGCAGGAGCGATTGTTGTTTATATCGATGACGCAATCAGTTTGTTGGATGGTGCATTTTTAATATTATAACTCATCCGCCCACCCGTTTCTTTGTCCTTGGTGTGGCCGAGCATTGTGTGTTTGTTAACTCCGACGCGGAAAAAAAATCGGATGACAGGGCAAAAAGGCCACTCAAGCTTGATCTGGTGCAATCCGACGTTTGCATTATTCAGCGAGCAACTTGCGAAAACTAGCGATCGATAGCAGCGCGTTTAAGGCAAAATTGCAGCGGGAAGAAAATGAACCTGGAAAATGCGCAGCAAACCATACTGCAGAGTATGTGATTACGACGAGAAAGAGGAAGGGAGAGAGAGTAATAGAGAAATAGAGAGAAAAAAGGGGGGGGGGGGGACAAAGGAACAACATGGACAACAGAATTCTTTCTTTCTGTTCGTTCCTTCGGTTTTCCTTTCATTACCACGGTTCTGCATGAATAAATTCCCAGTTGATAGTCAGTGCTGCGTCAGTTCAGCTCTTGTTTTCTGTCCAAATGTGTTCACTCGCGCTATTTTGTACAAATAAAAAAGTGCGCGCGATTTGAGACAAGTTTTAATACAATAAAATAAGCGGGAATTGTGGGTTCTCACCCTACCAGCCAAAAACACACAATAAAAACAAAATCTGAAGGTTGTTTTTTCTTTTGTTGTTCGCTTACCCGATAGGAGTTTGTGTTTGCTTGTTTTGTACGTTTTGTTGAAAGCGTGCAGGGGAATGTAAGGCTCCAAATCTATGTAATTTTTATAATGACTAGGCAGACTAAATAAAACAAACAGGAATGGTGGAACAAGAGAGAGATTGAGAAAGAAAAAAGAGAGAGAGGGGTATTCGAACAAGGCCAGAAAGGAGGCCGAAAGGGCGCGTGGAGCGTAAGCCCGCGCTGCGGAACCCAGGGATCCTGCGCTCAATCCCCACCCCTGCCCGTTTCAATCTGGATGAGCATCGTACCGGCGTGCGGTCTTGTATCACTACTGCGTGTCACTACTGCACGTTAAAGGCCCCAGACTAGCAGTCGTACTGCGCTGGCTAAATTTCTCATCTACAGCTGAGACACCAAACGCCTACTGAGGATGGCAAACTTCCGGTTGTCTAAACATACACACAGAAAAATTACAATTTCTTGTGTACCATAGCGGCTCTATATATATATATATATGATATACTATATATAGTGGGAAGCACTTAAAGGGCCACTGACAACTCCAATATTTATGTTTTTAATGCGAAAGCAATAACTGTCTCATGGAGCAAGCCGACGTCATCAGTTTGAAGCGCGAAAAAGGCACCTTAAATCCTTTCTCCGAGTGTAGCCACTCCCAGCTATGGAACCACGCGAGAAGCTTACCCCGAACCCACAAAGGAGCAAAGTAATGCTGATGAATTTTCGGTTTCAGTCCCATTGGCTGGCGCACGTCAACGAGGCTCCCATTGGCCGCTGCGCGCCAGTTCGAACGATCGCTCACCCGATGGCGCTGCGTGTCCGCGAGGCATAAGGTGCCTCCATTTGCCGGCCGCTCCGCTTACAGGGTGGAGACAGCCACCATTTTGTGGCGAACTTTACGATGCTCCCACCGGCGTCATATTGCGTCTATCTTTCCAGAACTTTCGCTAAACACAACGTTTTTGCACCACGACATTGTCACACTCAGTCTACAGGACCTACACCCAATTAATGTGGAGCTAATACTGACCTCAGGCGCCATATTGTGGCGCTCCATTGGCTCCATTGGTGTCTTCACCCCAGTGGCGTCACGAGGGTCAGTGGCACCCGGGGCGGTAGCAGGCCTCGACACCCCCCCCCCCCGCTCTTGCGTGGCCCGCCACGAGTCCCCCCTCTCCCCCCCCCTATCGCGTGGCGCGCCGGACCCCCCCCCCCCCGCCACCGCGACATCCCCCTGAGCGCTGCACTCCGGGGCGGTCCGCCCCCCCCCCCCCCCTTGTGACGCCACTGCTTCACCCTTGTCCTCCGTGTTTTATTCTTTAAATTTTACGTAATGAAAGGAGTTTCCAGCTTTTTCCAAATGAAGAACCCAACTAATCTTCAATGTTCACAGATTCCGGAGCAGGAACAGGAACGCGTGAGTAACACGCCCCTCGTTATAGCCGACAAAACGCGAGGAGAAAAGATGTCCCGCGACTTCCACCAACAGAAATGCGTGACGGAGAGAAACGACGTCACTGGAGCATCACGTGACCCCCGGTTCATTCTCGGTTGAGAATGAACCTTTGCTTATCGCTTTCCTTTTCCTTTTGCCGCCAACTCCGTATTGGCGGAGAAGCGGTCACGTGCACCGAGCCGGATCCGACGTTCGTGCGGGAAAGCGACCTTGCAGGCGCCGAGTTTCGGGCAGATCATGTTTCTCGCTTTGCGTTTGCGAAATATACATCCTACACTAAAATAGAGTGAACTGGAAGGTTCCTTGTCCATTCAACATTATGTGTAGCCACTGGATACAGTATTATCGCGTTGTTTTATAACCCGAGCGATGTTTTCAAACATGTTTTCGAAGTCTGGGAAGAAGACGACAAGGAGGACGATCTCTTATCTCGCGCATCCAGGGCCCTTGCAGAAGCGACGGTCGCTTCCCGGAGTGCAGCCTTGGATCCAACATGACCGCCCTTGAAGCACCATATTTTGGTACTCGCAAGCGGAGCATATACAGTTACTCTAATGCTGTACAAATAGCAACTCCCTCAGGTATCGGTTCAGTCCACGTTCAGTCCAGTCGCGCAAGGACCGGTGGCGCCATCTCGCTGTGCCATATCGCTCTAGCTATATAAAACAACTTTCATGTTTTGACTTACCGCATAAAGACCGACGAACAACCAAGTTTTTCTGCAAGGGAGGTTACCCTCTTAGCACTCTTTTTCTCCTAAGCTGCAACTGGAGTCAAGTTGGGGCAAGGTAAAAAGTGGAAACGAATGGGGGAGGCGGGCAAATGTGGAAAGTTCAGTTATCCAGTTTGGCCTCGACGGATGCGAGCGGCCCGTGTTTCAAGTGTGGGTTTCCCGACTCAGTGTTTTAGTAACGTTTAAAGATGCCGGGAACTTTTTGCGAACTTGAGGTACGACGATTGAACCAAGGAATTTGAAAGGTTCGCGAAGTTTCGAAATGTCGAACTTATTACGGAAAAATTGGATAATTTTCGAACTTCCCTAATTTTTGGCGATGAGGAATTCAATTTTTCTCGAACTTCCGATTTTTTCGCTTTATAAAATTTGACGTTTTCGAACTTTCGATTTGATCAGGCTAAGACATTCGACGATTTTCGAACTTCCGCACCTGTTAGGTACAAAAGTTCGACGAATTTCAAACTTCTTGAAAAAAGTTCGACGAACTTGTTCATGGCTACAAATATAAATAACACAAGATATCACCAATGTGAATTGGTGAAAATTTCACTTACTTCATGGAGCCCCAAACGACTAGCTTTTAAAGCGCTAAATTATCACTTTGAAGTGGCCTCGGCCTCGAACCTATTGCAGCGATAGCTGTTAACGGCGCTTTCGGCCACTGGGCGATTCTCACCGTTTTTGACGATGTAGCGGCTGCATAACGACGGCGTAAAATCCTTCTCCCGCCATGATCTTTCTAAAAAGAGTTGATTTAGTGGCTTTAGATGACGCTCAGTGAGTTTCTAATTGGAACCATATGTCTCTTTTCACTAATTAAAAAGTTGATTAACGAATTTTAATTAGTTAGCCGACTTATCACGAAGATTAGCCACCCACATAATGTCCTCTCCGCATAATTAACTCACTTACACAAACCGTATAAGTGTAGCTTTCACAGCCTTTTTTAAACAAATGTGTAAACAATTAAAAAAAAAACTCCACATTTTTATATAGGGTGTTTGAAGTCATCAAGCTCGCTCTAAAATACACCATAAAAATCGACGCCTGCACGAAGCGATCGAAACTTTTCGTCAAAGGTGTATTTCACAGGTCCGTTTCTTCTCGTAAAATTGCAAAGTGTGGCTCCCTTTCTGTAAAAAAATAGGACCAAAAAGCTTACCAGGGTCAAGGGCGGGCGACGGCACAGACGACTGAGTCGATTGGCGGGGCGCGTTTTGCGCACGTATTTATAGATGGCGTCGGGAGCAGCTTCGGAAGTAGCCGACCAGCGAAAGAAAGTAGACGACACGTACACGAAATCCGTCGGCAGCAAGAACGCCGTCGATATGCAACAGCGTTTATTTATTTTTTTAACTTCAAGTTTTGTTTTTATTGTCCAGATTTATTTGTCAACTAAAGGTATTCTACAAAATTAGTATCTTCATTTTATTAGTAAATCACAGTCGTCGCGAGCAGCCTTGATAAGAAGGTTTAACTCCTCAAATACGCAGTTCTCAAGCTTGATACTTCTAGGGCGATCCCTGGGAATCCTTCTCAATCGTTTGCAATTATATATATATATATATACATATATATATATATATATATATATATATATATATATATATATATATATATATATATATATATATATATATATATATATATATATATATATATATAGTATATATATAGGTATCGTATCAGTCTAAATGGACCGTATAAATCGACGCCTGCACGTAGCCATCTAAACTTTTCGTCAAAGGTGTATTTCACAGGTCGGTTTTTTCTTGTAAAATTACAAAGCGTAGTTCTTTTTTAGTAAAAAATAGGGCCAAGAAACTTGCCAGGGTCTACGGCGGGCGGCGACCCAGACGACCAAGTCCAGTAGCGGGGTGTGTTTGGCGTTCGTATTGATAGATGGCGTCGGGAGCAGCGTCTGAAGGTGCAGCCGACCAGCGAAAGAAAGCAGACGACACGCAGACGAAATCCGTTGGCAGCAAAAGCGCCGCCGTTATGCAGACGCGTTTTTTTACTTAAAGTTTTGTTTTTATTGTTCGCATTTATTTTTTAACCGAAGGTACATTTCAAAAAGATTATATTCATTTTAATAAACCACGGTGGTCGCGAGCCGTCGCGATAAGGAGGTAGCGCCATCTATCAATACGAACGCCAAACACACCCCGCTACTGGAACCCTGTCGTCTGCGTTGCTGCCCGCCGTAGACCCTGGCAAGTTTCTTGGCCTTATTTTTTACAGAAAGAGAGCTACGCTTTGTAATTTTACAAGAAAAAACCGACCTATGAATTACACCTTTGACGAAAAGTTTAGATGGCTACGTGCAGGCGTCGATTTTTACGGTCCATTTTAGATCGAGCCTGGTGACTTGAGCCAGCATATATATATATATATATATATATATATATATATATATATATATATATATATATATATATATATATATATATATATATACAGGGTGTTTCAGAGAACTCAGGCCAATCGCTCCAGCGAAAACTACTCATCGCAACGAAGAAAGGCTTGTGTCGTTTTGGTCCTGAGCCAAGGGCCCATTTAGAAAAATTAATAAAGTCCTGCGATTAAGTTGTTAATTATATTTGCGTAATCAGCTCTTTTTAATATTGCTGTTTAAGGACATGCTTCAATTAGAAAATTGCTCAGCATCACCAAAAAACACTAAATCAACAAATTGCAGAACGATAGAAGGCACGCGCAACATTTTACGGCTTCCTGAAAAACCGCACAAGTTCGACGGGTTTTTAAGTTTCGATTTGCTATCGGAGCGCATCTCCGCCCCGACGATACCGCCACTATTTCTCCACGGGGTGCGGTGCCGTTCGTGCCGAGGAGCGCTCCGATTGCAAACCGTAACCTAAAGTTAAAATTCGTCGAAGTTGTGCGGTTCTTTAGAAAGCCGTAAAATACCGCGCGTGCCTTCTATCATTCTGGAGTTTGTTGATTTGGTGTTTTTCGATGATGCTCAGCAAGATTCTTACTGAAACCATAACTCAATATTTAAAAAGTTATTGACGCCAAAAATAATTAACAACTATATTATCTCGAACTTTAATGATTTCCCTAAATAGGCCCCTGGCCTAGTACCAAAACGACAAAAGCCTTTTTTTTGGTGCGATGCGTAATTTTCGCAATATCGAATTTTTCCACCTTTCGTGAAACACCCTGTGTATGTATGTATGTATACATATATATATATATATATATATATATATATATATATATATATATATATATATATATATATATATATATATATATATATATATATATATATATATATATATATATATATATATATATATATATATATATATATATATATATATATATATATATATATATATATATATATATATATATATGGTGGTTTCATTTGAAATCGAACACG
>JAZHYW010042591.1:0-23105 GCA_037355805.1 Ixodes ricinus | reverse complement strand
CTTGATAACACGCCTAGAACTGAATTTGAAATATTACTTGCAACGTATGGATACGCTAACATAATAACTCGACCAACAAGAATTACAGTGCACACGGAAACTCTTATTGACCTTTTCATTACAAACATTGATCACACATGTCTGAAAGGTGGTATACTTAACACCCATATAAGCGATCACCTACCTATATTCCTATGCGTAAATGATAGTCTTTCTCACAAAAAAAATGCAGAGTCATTTAGGCACTTTCAGCATATCACCCCTTATAATCTGGACATGTTTCGTAATGATATTGAAAATGCTGACTGGAACAATGTTCTTGCTGCAACAGACCCTGATGTAGCTTACGATACGTTCCTAGAAAGTTTTAAACGCTTCTACATAAAAAATTTTCCTTACAAAAAAACAAAAAAATCGCGTAGAATCCGGAAACCATGGATTACCCCAAGTCTTTTATCGAAAATTAATGAAAAAAACAAGTTATTCCAAAGATTTAACAAATCAAGAAATCAAGATGATTTGACAAAGTTTAAAGCTTATCGCAACCAGTTAACGAAGGAGCTAAGAACCGCTAGGGAACGGTATTATCACAATAGTTTTAGATCTTCAGCTGGACGTATTGATGTTATTTGGAAAAAAGTTAATTCAATTAGAAAAAATAATCAGAACCATGACAATATAGATAGATTGCATATTAACGGAGAAGAAGTTAAAGATACTGCTTTAGCTAATGTATTTAATGATTACTTTGTAAATCTAGTTTCTCTAGCTTACGATGATAAGGCTTGCGAGTATATTAAATATAGAAACTTAAATTCAATATTCTTGGATCCCGTTAGCGATTCCGAGGTCTTTAATGTATTTATGAACTTAAATAATACATGCAGTAGAGATGCGGATGATATCCAAATTAGACCCGTAAAATATGTATTAGACTTAGTCGTGCATTGTTTAACTCATATATTTAACTTGTGTTTATCTGCAGGTATATTTCCAAAACGTATGCAGATTGCCAAAGTTTCTGTACTGCATAAGAAAGGTGATAAGAATGACATTAATAACTATAGACCTGTTTCAATACTTCCCGTGTTTTCAAAAGGGCTTGAAAGACTTATTCATGTAAGATTGTCAAAATTTTTCGATAAGTATGAACTCATTACAAGGTCGCAGTTTGGATTTCGAAAACATCGTTCTACGGAACTTGCCTTACTTGAAGAAAAAGAATTTATCTTACGCAACTTAGAGGACAAGAAAGTTGTTTTGGGGGTTTATATTGATTTTACTAAAGCTTTCGATTATTTAAACCACGAATTATTATTGCAAAAACTCGAATTTTATGGTGTTCGTGGGCAAGCCTTGCATCTAATACGGTCCTACCTCGAAAATCGGAAACAATATGTGTGTTGCGGTAACTTTTGTTCTAATATAAAACCAATTTTTTCAGGGGTACCACAGGGAAGTATTTTAGGGCCATTTCTTTTTAACGTCTATGTAAATGATATAGTAAATATTGACCAGTCTATTAAATTTGTAATGTATGCAGACGATACAACACTTCTTTATGCTGCTGATAATGTGGAAGAGCTCGTGTCAAAAATTAATTTAGTATTAGATAAAATATCATCATGGACCGACAGGAACGCTCTAAAAATAAATACTAGCAAAACTAAAGCTGTTATATTTCGGACAAAACATAAATCTATTCCATCCATATGTAGGATAACCTTAAACTCAGTTGACATCGAATTGGTAGAGGATTTTAAAACACTTGGTGTAGTGTTTTCCCATAATATGACCTGGGACAATCATATTGCGTATCTAAATAAAAAGCTATCTAAGGTTGTAGGGCTGATATGCCGGCACCGGTATATACTTCCAACATCAATTAAACTCTTGTTATATAAATCGTTATTTTATTCTCATTTAAATTACTGTTCCTTAGTCTGGAGTACAACTACAATAACAAACTTGGAGAAAGTACAACTTAATTCAAAAAAAGAATGCTAAGAACTATTGCAAATGCACCATATTTGTCGCATACAGAAAACTTGTTCAAAATTTATAATATACTTAGTATCAAAAATATGTATAGCTATAGACTATCCACAAGGCTTAAAAAAGAATTGCAACATAACACCTCTTCCTTGGTAACATTGTCAAATTTACAAAAACATGTTTTAACGTATCAAACTCGTAACCCCGATTATTGGCAAATACCAACGTGTCGATTGAATGTTGGCAAAGAAATGTTATCCTACCGAGTCCCAAGACTTCTCAATTCACTAATTTTTTACAATATTGATATAGATAAATTGAGTTTAAATGAATTACGTACTGTTATGTATAGCTTTGATGTAGTGTACTGATATTTGGTTTTGTATATGTTGGATGTTGTATCTCTATGTTCTCGATAAGTTGTTCATAATTCCTTTTCATGTTCATGTATTTGTATTCATTATGTAAACGTAGATTTTGTATATTTATATGCTTTGAAGATTGGCAAGGTAATTGATATCTGTTGAATGGCTTATTCTTTGATTGAATGCTTTTGTATTTTATTTTGTTCCCTCTGACTGCTGCAGAATGTCACTGGGGCCGAGAGCTCGTCAAGCCGTCTATCGCGGCTTTTATTCTCGGCCCCATCATTACCTGCAATGGGAAATGAAAATAAAGCTTATTATTAGAGTAATTATCCTTGATTATATATATATATATATATATATATATATATATATATATATATATATATATATATATATATATATATATATATATATTAGGGGTGTGCGAATATTCGAAATTTCGAATACGAATCGAATATTTTCCTTATTCGAAACGTATTCGATTCGAAAATTGCATATTCGGAAGTTCCCGAATATTCGGCCAAAGCCGAATATTCGGAAAAAACGGCGAATATTCGCAAAAACTGCGAATATTCGAGCAAGTAACGAATAACTTGCCTGCCACGCATTCCCCTATGAATATGTTTATTCACTGAGAAAGGCGTATGATGCGTGCGTTATCGGTCTGCTCTGTTTCTATCTGTCCGATGGCAGCAAGACAGAATCAGTTTCGGTTTCTTTTTCACCAAGCCCTTTGTTTTGTGGCACTTTTATAGCAATATGTGATGTAATTGCGCGTTCTATGAATTGATACAATAAAATAAACCTCGAGAGTGAAATATAAATATAAAATAAATCTCGAGAGTGTTATCTAATATAAATGTTTGAAAAGTAAAAAAAAAAAAGAAAAAGCTAGGTGCGAGTAGAACATTGCATCGCCATTGAAAACAACTCCTGCCACTTCCGCGGAGTCAAAACTAGGGATGTCGCGAACCTGCCCAGGTTCTAGTTCGACCGAGTTCGACTTTTTCGAACCTTCAACGTGATGTTCGACAAAGGTTCGACTGAAGTTCGAGTTTTGTGCGCATGCGCAAAAACTAAAAAAAAAAACAAAAAAATTAGTTGATTTCACTTGGCGGAGGAAAAGTGCCATATTTGTTGGGTTTATTGGCATCGCTGGTTCACATTAATAACTAATGAAAGCGTTAAAAGCGCAATTTTTCGCTTTTATATGGTGTAAACATTGGTAACCATTTTATGAAATATAAAACAAAGTACTTTCTAAATAATTGTTTCCCAAAATTCAAAATATTCGTGTAGCAGCCGGGCAACACTGTCCATAAGACGAACTTCTTCGAACTTCAGTGAAATGTCGCAGGTTTCCCAAATGAACGGGTCTTTCTACTGGCGGAAATAATGTCACGGCGCGTAGGGGCGTTGAGCAGTTAATTTTCCTAGACGATAATTTGTAATGAGTGCATTACTAGAAGTAGCTTTAGCCTGCTGCAGCCCAGTAAAATGCAGTTGCATTGATTTATTTTAAAAAAGGCAATAAAACCTGCCGTTACCTCTTGTTTTGCCATTTTTTATTACTAGACACATATTCGATATTCGATTCGATATTCGAAGCCCGTTTTTTGTCTTATTCGTATTCGATTCGTATTCGAAAATTTCAATATTCGCACACCCCAATATATATATATATATATATATATATATATAGAGAGAGAGAGAGAGAGAGAGAGAGAGAGAGAGGGTACGTGTGTGTGTGATAAAAACAAAGCAATTTATAACGATGAAATTAAAAACGTCAGTGGGTGTGGTTTGTATGGGACTCTTTATGCGTTCCCTGGTCTTTGAATGGCACAAAGAGCGAAAAATAAAGGAGGGGAAAGAACGAAGAGATAACCTACACAGCACTCACTGACAACTGAAGTGTATCTCTACGCGTAACTGAAAAATAAACATAGCAAACGCGAAAATGGAAAGAAAGAGAGGATAAACAAAATAATCCTGCTCAAAACACGCCTTTCAACATTTAAACAAATTTGCCGCATTTGTTTCATAAATTCAGCTTCATCACTAACCAAGGCCACGACGGAATGCTCACACGCGTGTCTGCTCCGTGGGTGGCAATGAAAAATGCTTCGTAAATTTCCCTCGTTACTTTGTTCCGGTGACGAGCCAGCATATGAATTTCAGTTAACAGCGACTAACATGTGCACCTATCACAATGCACGGATGTTGTACATGCATGATGCACCGACGGTGCAGAACGAAGTGAAAGTGAGTGCTGTCTGGCCTTAACATTGACTCACGTCCCCATCTATCCAATGTACACTTTACCGCACGGCAGAGAGAATGGGTACACAACCCCTGTCACACACGGACATACCGGGTCCGGTGATTGATCCCTCACCGAGCGACGGAGCACCCTGCGCGATTAACAGTGTCATATGGACGGGACAGCGTCGATGGAGCTCAGAAAACTGCAAGTGTGTCAACCTTTTAGCCACCTGCTTGAATCCTGTTAGAAAAGGTATTTATAAGCTGCAGAACAACGCCTGGTAGGCGGTCTTTGACTTCCTCTCGAACTTGATAAACCCCTCAACGTTTTTAGAAGGGCCTCCGCAACACCCACAACCACACCTAACGGGAAGTCTGGAGATAACAACATGCTGACCTGATATATAAAACGTACCCCACAACTGTGGTGGAAACATTTCAACCGGGAGGTTCGTAGAGAGGACATAGCGATAGCCTTCTCCACCAGTTTGAAATGGACGGAATTATATCTGAGCAGACCCTTCTTGGACCGGGGTTCATAAGACCAACACACATGTGAGGCCACACTGTGAAGAGTCAAGTGCAGAAATTCCAGAAAATCTTCACTGGGTCACAGGCTTTCCGGAAGCCTGAAGAAAATTCAGTACACAGGTTAACAATTTCCGAAACCACCTACTTTTTATGTTCCAAAATTTGTCTAGATTTTATAACCATATGGTAATCGTCTACATACCCTACAATTTTCAAAATACGCGCATCCTTTTTCTCGGCAATGGATCCATCACACTTCGCCAAATAAATGTTGCTAAGAACCGCAGCAACACTAAATCCGATACATATTCTGCTCTTTTGCAAATAAAAAACATAATTCTCAATCGTCTAATGTAATGTGATGTAATGCAAAGTAATTAACTGTGATGTTAGGCAATTCAATATTTATTTTGGTTCAGGAGAGCTATGGCGCAGGTCGACACAAAGCTAAAAACGCCACAGCAACTCAAGAAATGATTCACTCGCAATCCCAGTTGAGTTGGAGAAGGAAAAGGACCTACACGTAGCAATGCATTCCTCAACGCCCTGCATAAGTTCATTGTGGGGGATTCAGTAGAACACGTGCTCACTATCCAAAGACATCAAGTCACACTATCAAGGGTTATCCTTCAACAGATACTCAGACAAAGCTTCAGAGTTACGAACCACAAAACGATAATCCAACCTTGAGAGGACGTGTGGCGCCGAAAAGAAGAGGACGTATGTAATGCCAGGAATCCTTCTATATAAGAATGGCTCTGAACGGCATCAACTCCTTATGCGTCTTCACTGCGAAAAAAACCTCCGGACTAAGACCCTTACCCGTGAACACACACTTGCTAAATTGTTCCTGTCCAAGTTCATCAGAGTTCAATAGCACGAACCTGAAACTTTTTCAACTCTACTGCCGACACGGACATGAAATTCTTCAATACCGATTGTTTGGCTCTTTCATGAAAAGAGGTATGATCTATGTATTACGCTGGTTTCTGATAGGTGACAAGAGAATACCTCATTATGATCTTGCTACTTCGGATGTGTCGGTTTAAGTGCACCAAAGCAATCGGCTTCTAAATCTTTTTTCATAGACCGGTACGCAGCAACAACAGCTGGACGCCAGAAATTATTAACCTTTCTAGTTTAGCGACGGCATACCAAGTCTCCTAAAATGCCCATTTCCAATTTATTACAAGCGAGATCACCACGGATCACAAACTCGACGCACGAGGCAGTTTTAAAGCCTCGGGACATAAAAGAAACTAAATGATTTCTTATGTGATTGATGACCCGACGCCGAAATTTCTGCGAGGCGTGAAATTGCTCCCCTTCAAGTTAACGCCGTCGCTCCTTTTATGTTTAATGAGAAAGTTATTTTGTTTTTGTGAACTACGTGAGAGGTTTTGCTTTGTAATTTCTGATGGGTCTGCAGTATAGTTAGCATTATATCAAAATATAATATATTAAGTTTACAATAAAGGCTTCTGAATACTTTTCGGATTTTGACTTCAAATAATAGGTTTTTGGACTGTATTTGTTCACTATATCTAACATTACGAAATATTATCAAATATATGAATCTTACGCACGATCACAGCTAGTTTGGCTAATAAAAGATGCTTGTCAGACAGCGCCAAACTGGGGAAAAGAATCAGCTAAACCGGCTCCACACGTTTTGAAGTAAAACATCGAACACACTTTAATGTGAATAGCATTAGGATGCTAAACACTACGGAAGCTTTATGTATGTGCAAAACATCGCAAAGGGGAAGGAGTTTCTGTAATCACTAATAATAAAGAATTTTCTCGCGTACGAATGGTCTGTTAGTTAAAATTAAATTGTTCGTTATCATTTTCCAGACATACGATTAGGGAAGCCGTCTATAACACTTGCTTTGCAGACACAATGTTAGTGCTGCAATCTTGAAAAACATTATGGTACCCAGATGCTTAAATGTATATTACCTCGTATTTTAAATCTTGGGAAAAAACTGAATATAGATATCTTGCGCGAACTTGCAAGAAATTGGCTTTTGATATTAGGTAGGAGTTGTCCAGGACTATTTTCAAAAGCTGAAAAATAGCATTTATTGATTTTTTTAATCAACACCTATGCACTACTTTAGAGGTTTGTGTTTGCTAGCATCATTATTTCGGATATTGTGTATATTCATGCTGTTTCTCCGTTGCTGTGGGGGAGGCAAAGGCTTCCCTAGAAATAACCGAGTTGCTTTCTTCTCTACCTCCCTTCTACGAACGGAGAAAAATAAAGAATTTCAATACGCATTGGTAACAAAAAACTGCTCAGTTGCGCGGAACCGACAAAGATAGATTTATGGATGCCATGCCATCATGAACTTTTGTCTTAAACCTCTACCAACAAGACTTTAAAAATCAAAATGTCTGTTCTTGTTTGTTTTTTTCTTTTTTAGTAGTAGTTTATAATTAGCTGCCTTGGACGTTGACGGGACAGCCCCCTCTTCGAGAAGAAGGGTGCTGCTGGTGTACGGGAAAGGACAAGTGACCTAACTATGAGCGCTCGCGGCGCCGCCGCAAGGTAGGAATGTGTTCCTTTGGACACGAACACGCGGAGGAAGGGGTCGGGGAAAATGTTACGGGAGAAGTCCCAAAGCTCTGTTGCGGACATGTGTCGTTCGTCGGCCATTCGCAAGTAATTGTAAAGTTATCCCATCAACTCGTCGTCGCTGCCACTGCCTCGCCAACGAAGTCACCAGCTGTGATCGGGGAGAAGACTTTCGAAAACTGACGCCTCTCCCCATCGCAACAAGAACTTTACTCGGGCAATAAAGTTTGGTTTTGCAGGTTGCGATTGGGAAGTTTTGGAGGCTTTGGACGGTCCACGGTGTCGATCACTTGACCCAAGCTATGACGCAGGTCTTGAGTCCAAACGTTATGTTGCCTGGCCTACCCAATGTTTCCCTTTGCGGAAACCATTCACGCTAACAGTCGACCAAGGCGCCTTTCTTTCACTGCTCTGGAATTATGAGCCAACGGATCGTTGAGAAGAATTGTTTAGGTTTTCGAAACACTATACTCCATTTCCCTTTAAGTCCGCCGCAGTCAACGCTACGATCCAGTGGAGACAATCAAGCAATAACGAAACTGGATTGTCACGGCTTCCATCGCCCTCTTGCTTTTGGCCATCAACGACTTCCCCAATAACACATAGTGAATACGCCGCCATCATGAGCTTCTTTCGCCACGTAAATGGTTAAGCCGATTATAGCAAACCTACAGTGACAACGGGCGCCGTGGCCATGCACTTTTGACGCTGCTTGACAAGCTCCATTCGATCATTGCTTAGGCGGCACGAGGGCGCAACGTAAAGCAGAGTATATCAAACCTTTGGATTATTTGTAGACTCACATTTTATTGCTCACAATAATTCGCGACAGAAGAAGCGTCCGGTCAACTTGAGAATCCGTTAATTTCCTCATTTGCATGTGTCTGGAAACAGCTATTTCGTGTATTCTTCACGTTGGACATTGAGTAGCCAGTAGCCTTGGCGCGAACGACCTCTCGGTCACGAAGCAGACAGGCGATGGCGGGGATAGCAATATGCAATCGCGTGTACAGGTTTGCGATGGTACATTACCAAAATGTCCTCGTGGGTATTGTAGTTATAGTAATGGCGCTTCGATTCGTAATATGCGAGTGTGTGAGTGAGGTATCGTTTAACCGTGTCCGTAAATTAGTGGGTTTTTTATGTGGTTTCGTCTTCAAAAGTTGAATACCACCTTTTTCACAAAAAGTACAACTCCCGACAAGACATCACCATTCACCCAGTTTCCCTCATCAGCGAGAATTAAGCGGAAAAGTTCTGGAAAGTTTGTCGCTGTATGTAACTATTTTTTCTTTGATGGCTAGCAAGGGTACGTTTTTCCCTCGCTCCTAGTCGTTCGAGTTTGTGTTTCTTGTTTATTTGTCGCGCAGTTACTTGTGCTTCATAGTTCAGAAGCTACGCGTACTCGTTGTGGCACGTCTATGGTTTCCAAAGGAGTTCATCAAACGTATCATGTTGTCTATATTAAACCGTGTTGTAAATAAAAGTTTAACATGTACTATGTGCTTTATGCACGTCGTTTGACTTGCTTAGAGTTTGCTTGTGTTTATTTGGTAATCAAAATGAAAAGGAAATACATACTTCGAACCCCAAGGACGTCGGTTTAGTGTTGCATGACTGTAATAAAATCCATAATTTTATAAAATATCAGTGAAAAAATTTAAACATGTTTACAATTCCTTGCAATGCCGAATTAGAGCGCAGCTCTTGAGGAGGAGGACGGGAGGGTACGGAGGGGACTGTATGCCCCTCCTCCTCATTCTTACCCTCTCCTCCTCCCTCCTGATCTACTCCTCCCGTGCTCCTCGGCTCCTCCCCTTCTTCTCCTCCTCCCTCCTCCTCCCTCCTCCTCATCCTCTCCCTGATCCCTCTCCTCCTCCTCCCTCCACCTCCTTCTCCCTCCTCCTCCCCCCCTCATGCCTCCTCCCTCCCGCGCGGTGCATCATGGGAAACGTCCCATAATGCAACGCGCGCGTCACCGCGGTGCATTATGGGACGTTTCCCATAATGCACCGCGTGGTTACGCCAACGGCGACGGCGACGCCGACGCCGACGCGTTGCGATTACGCCGACGGCGACGCCGACGCGTCATGGCGGCCCGTTAAGGCACGGCCACATTGGCGTCGCGGAGGCCTGCGGCGCGACGGTCGGTGCTGCCGGTTGCCTACCGAAACCAGTTTTCGGCTTCAGCGGCGCGACGGACGGCCCCGCCCAGTCAACCGCTCCTTGCACAGTTCAGAGCGCGCCGCCGCTCGCCGCAGAAGAGAGAGCCAATGGGAGGTGGCGTAGATAGTGACGTCGCGATGCCATGGCAACGCTCAAACCGGTCCGCCGCCGCGCGTCTTCCACGTTCCGAAGGACGTGTTTCGTGTCGTCTGCTATCCCTATTTCCCCCGATGCCTTCCGCGACGGAGCGGTTCCTTGAAACTGTGCGACTGTTTCCCTTTTATATGACAAGACGCAGCCAGACTACCTAGATAATGACGCTAAGAACAACCGCTGGGAAATTATAGAAGAGGAATTCGGAATTACAAGTGAGTTTCTCCGTGGCACTTGTTGCATGTCGTCTGTGTTGTGACGGATGTTGTGTTGATTTGGTGACACTTTCGAAAGTAGCCTTCATCTCTGGCGCGCCGGCGGCCGGAGCAGCAAAGCACTGACCTGTCCTTCGGTGTTTCGGTAGAACCAACTCGGCCGGACCCAAAACCTGCGCCTCCTTCCCTTCAGAGCGCGCGACGTCGCAAGATCAATGAGCAGGCTAGGATAATCACATTCACGCTGATCACCAGGTCATCATGGACTCCTACCAGGTAGGCAGCGAGTGCGGTTTCGATGCTGTATATGCGAAAGATGAGAGTCGAAACGGAAGAATCTAACGAAGAGCAGACGACGAAAGAGCGGGAAATCCGGCGGGAGACGCGATCGCGAGATCCAGTGATCTCACGTGACGCCCGCAAAACGGAGGCTAATGTGGACCCCTCGTGTTGGGACGCCGGACGGCGGCGCCGCCCGGCGGCGGCGCCGTTCACGCTAGTGTGGTCAGGCCTTTACGGTTACGCCGACGGCGACGTCGACGCTGCTCAAGCCGGAAACGGGCGCCTAAGAGCTGCGCTCTGAAAAACCCAAACTTTGCTTATTAATACCCAGATTGGCATCTTTTGGTTATTTAACATGCCGCTTTGCCGCGTCGTTTTTCCCAGCTTTCTAGCATGCGGATATCACCGCCAAAGATAGTAAAGGATGATAATTTGAGCGTCAATTCCATCTAATCAAGCCGCACTCAAAACACAATGGCGTCCACGGCTTCCATCTGTTACGAGAGGGGTGCAAACACTCCGACAAATCTGCCTGATGTTGGTCGCGTTACAAACGCCAAAGCGCGTTGACCATTCGCAATTTGTAACTCATATTGTTTCGCAATGTTTGACCAACCAGAACCTCTGCTACGCAATCGTGACGATCCCGGCGTTTCTCCAGTTGAGTAGACTATGAGCGTAGGTACACTAGAACCGGATAGTGTGCCCAGGTTCGATGGTCCGCTCAATCGGCGCCACGTTGTTTATGTACCACGTCGGCAATACAAATTGCGAAACAAACAATACAAACACATAATATAAATAATAAAAACACACAATCCTCGGTAAGTGGCAACTCACGCATTCGTGTGGTCAATTAACCTGCGCGGGAAGTGACCCCCAGTAAATTGTAAATACTCGACGCGGTTCAGTTACTGTCTCTCTGAAATCTATGCTGTATTTAGCCGGATTAATTTTGGCGCGTCCAATGTAAGCACATGAAAAAACAATTTTTGTTTTTTTGGCTCGCGTGGGGTAGCGTTATTGGTGGTATCACGGTGCCTGACACGCGTCTTCGAGGGGTGCCTTTAGCGTCCCATTCTGCCCATCCATTGAAAGTAATCCCGAAGTGGCAACAAATGAGGTCACAGAAAACCGGAGTGCTTGGCTGTCGGATGTCGCGATCCTGATGGTTAGTCGTGCAAGCTTCGGCAAGAAAAAGGAGCAGACGCGAGCCTCGCCGGCACTGCACACAACTATAGACCATTCCATTTAGCGCTCTGTGGGTGACACCATTTTGTTCGACAGCAGCACCCTGTCCATACATCCGGCAAATTCAGCGGGTTCGGCGGGGTAAAACGAGAGAGAGGGCACGCGCCCGACTCCGCTAGCAGACGACAAACCGGGAGGTTGCCATTTTTATCTTTGGGCTGTACCGGCGGGCAGTGCGGAACATCGAACTCTCGCTCGTGGCTGCCGTTGTGAAGTGGTTCGCGTTCTTAGAATAGTTATGGCTACTCCAAAATCAGCCTATAACCTTCTGCTGTTCTATTTCGGTAAATGATCAACTAGCATAACTTTTTTCCGTTACTTAAATAGCAGTTGAGTCAGCCGGCCGTACTACCATCAACTACTGCATATATTGCGGCAGAAGAGCGCGTTTTTGTTTATTATTTCAGGCTTCCACTCATGGTCGCTGAAGGCGTACATCAGTACGAACTTTCTATAGTTAAAAATGTACAGCAACCGGATTTACTTTTCGCCGGAGAGACCGGCCAATCTGACACAGTTTTCCGAATTTTTTTTATTTGCACGCATTCAACAGCGCAATAGGACCCTATTAGTCTTTTTATCTAGCACAGTATTACACGATAACTGACATGCCAAAATCTGCGCATCTGCGCTTGAAATTTCCAAAATGACGCGATTTTAAACAGAGTTTGCACGGCAGCCGGATGCAAGGTACAGCCCACTCGCCGGAGCAGACGACATGCGGGGTGAGAGGGAGGGCATTTTTTTCTCTCTATTACCCTCTCTGCTATGACCATAATGGAACGGTCTATACTCGGTTACAAGTTAAGAAGGTAGGAGAAGCTCCTCCCACAGGCGTGATGCGCCGGTTTCAAATCTCTCCGCAGTCGAAAGAAGAGTTCACTGGAAACGCTCCTTGTTCCGCTTCAATGGACAGACATTAGCTACAGAGTGGTGCCAAGTTGTCTTCGACACCCCACTTTTTAAGAAAGCGACCTTTGTATTCATTGGAGGGGGAACCGAGCCCTGAAAGCAGCCTTTGTATCCATCGGAGGGGAAGCTAATCCCCGAAAGTCGTCTTTGTTTCCATCGGAGGGGGAAGACTCTAATCTCCCTCTCGTGGCTTCCACAATGCTAAGTCAAAGTCGAAAGATAAAGCAAATATGTACAGAAAGGCAGGACCCTCCTCGCGCGTTGGCCGCGACGTCGCGGGAACGATGGGACGCTATTGGATGCGGAGGTGGCGGAGGTATATATGATTTCCTTTGAGGGGCATTTGCCGCTACCTTTTTGACTAGTAACCTACTATAGTGGTACGGAGTAGAGCAAGAAAGGCGCCAGAAAGTACAGCCATATTTGACTCTGGAAAGCTTGTTGATTTTATTCGCCACACAAAACGAGCTGCGCCTTCAAATTTAAGCAGGTATAAAGCTCCACCAAAATGTATAATTAGTGAAAATTTCAACTTTCTTTGTGCAAACGCCGATATATTCCGCTTATTTTAGAGCGTTAAATTTTGACACTTTAGGCAATGAACCAACACAAAATTGTCCAATTTTGCCCCGTCTCGGCCGCCGTTCGATCCTGTGTCCACTACACGTTGTAATCACTCCAATGTATTTTCACGACTGCTCATTACAATTTACAACCTTAAAAAAAAACGGAGAAATTTTTTTTTTAGATTTTTTGCGTTGATTGGAGACTTAAATCAGTTAGCAACGAAATTTGGCGTTATTTTAAACGACGCTGCTTTTTGGACGGGTGACCTAGGTTCTTACACTAGTAAAATGTGTATGTCATAATGCCTGTGATCTTGCGGTATAAAGACCACAGCGGTTTGCCGAGTTCTTCCACCACAAAGAAGTCGCAAATCTTTATATTTAACCTTTTATCTCTCAGATGAACAATATTGTACACCTTACAAAATTGTGCAAAGCAATACGCGTTGGATTCACAATATTGTGTCACTAAATTTAGCGGTATTAAAACAAAAGCTGCCTATCACAGCTGATTAATATGATGACAGATGGCGCAAACTGATGCTTGAATTGCAATAAGCGAGCGTTTGTCATTCTTCAGCGTTCTCGGTGTTGACCGCGTGTGGTGCCATGGAAATATTTTTTTCTGGGGTGAGAAAATTCTTATTTTGTTACTAGGTGCAACCTGCCGCTTAGGTTCCCAGCTTTAATGTTTATATTAGTGAAATATCTCTGACTTTGGCATAGACAGTTGCCATTAACTTCAAGAGCAATGCAATGGTTGACATTTTGTACTTGGCAGAATTTGTATTGAATATTTATTCGTATTCGTTAGAGAACGCAGTTTGGTGTAGCAAATAAAGAATAAAACAATAAAAAAGCCAGACATACTGTGTCTTGCCTCGTCAGTTAATTTGTTAAAGAAGTACTCACCTTTGACTCTCTGAGCGTCAAGGGAACATAAACTTTTATTGAATGTATCTGCTCAGGCGTAGCGATAAAAAATTGTTTTATTAGCAGCAGGACAATGCTCATAACGCATAATATAACATTTTTACGCTGCCGTACTACTTGAACTCCAGAGAGTTGTATACACATAAAACTAACACACAAAAATCCTCATAATGGAGGCTATTGTCTCGCTAGGAGAGAGGGTCTGTTTTGCAACACCGAAGGAGATAAGTGTCTTACCTAGACATTTGCCGCCGGACTGAAGCTCCAAGGACGGTGTCAGTCAAGTTCTTCCCACCTGTTTGGACTAACGACGAGTTTTGTTAAGGTGATCAAAGAGGAACTTTTTTCCATTGCATTCTTGGGGGCAACGGACCTCCGCGCATAACTGGAAGACCTCCTAAACAAGTCGAAAAACTAAAAACTTCCGACCAACTTATAAAAATAAAATCTTCCCCCCTCACCTTAGAGACAGCCTGAGTATACGTCCAAGCACGTGTGTGTGAAAGCTTATATGGGGCCAATGAATCAGTGCAAAAAGATTCTTGACCACGAAGCATGCACGTACCGCCTGAGGCATTCCTGATTCCCAGAACAAGAAAAAAAAATACAATCGAGCTTTTGAAGCGTCTCCAGTGTGCGTGCTTAGAATGAAGTTGGCCTCCTTTTTCCAAGTGAACAGGGATCGGCGCTACAGTGGAACGTGCTCAGAATGGCTCCTGCAACCTTATCGCTCTCCAAACCACTGGAGCTCGAATGTAAAGTGTGGTCGGGAGGAAAGTCTTTCAAAGATCCCTTCCGACACCATTTGAAGGAATTCCGATCAAGCGTAGTTCTTTCTTAGTTATTGATCGGTGCGGTATGTCGTGAATTCGTCGATACTATTTTTGTTTAGCACGAACACTATCCTCGCCTTACTTGCGGTGCAAAAAATGTGACAGCAAACGACCAACACGACTTTTTCAAGGATCAATGTATAAATTGATTAAATGCACTTAGGAACAAGGTCAGGGAGCACAGATGTTCAATTAGCAACGAAAATGTACTGATATCTTCTTCAGCGTGTACACTCTCCCCCTCAACTTTTTAAACAGAATAAGATACATAACAACAAAAACACGCAGGAAAAGGAAGAACGCCTTTCTTCTAATACATACAGAGCGTGTTGGTGAAGTTCATATACACACGAAATGATGAAAACATAGGACAGAACACAGAATGCATACTTCAACCAGCAACGAACAAGAATGAACGTCTCCGATGAGTTCTTTCACCCCATCGTCGTCTATGGCCGCAGGTGTGATGACTGCACTCCTTGCTTTCTCGATATCAGAATTCTAGGGGAAGGGGGGGGGCGGAAGAACAACTTTGTGAGAGAAATCATAGAGTAATTTGCTACGGGTGCGGTCGGCTACAATATGTCTGCTCTGTCACTCTCTCTGAAGAATGACAGACGTTGAATGTCTTAATCCTGAGCTTACCAGACTGCTTCACACAAGGACGTTATTGGGTTTTTAAGCTTGTAATCTCATTTTCAAGCGCAGTGTGTATTTTTATGGTTTACTTCCAGCATTTGTCTTTCCCTCAAGAATTTTTATCCTTTTCTTTTTCAAGATGTGTTGACGCATTTGGGGGCGATTCTTTCTTTTTCTTGTTTTGTGCTAGTTTAAAGATGTCTCCTTCTGTGCTCCGTTATATGTGTTTATTTTTTGTGTGCATACGACTTTTTTCGTGGCAGTGAAACTAGTATCAGCTTGTGTTTACATAGATTGACAATAAGAGTTTTTTTTTTTGCTTCTGCGCCCGGGAACTGCACATAAAAATAAGGCCTATAGTCGGTTACAAGTTAAGAAGGCAGGAGATGCTCCTCCCACAAGCGTGATGCGCCGGTTTCAAATCCCTCCGCAGTCGAAAGAAGAGTTCACTGGAAACGCTCCTTGTTCCGCTTCAATGGATAGATAATGGCCACAGAGTGGTGCCAACTTGTCTTCGACCCCCACTTTTTAAGAAAGCGACCTCTGTATTCATCGGAGGGGGAGCGAGCCCCTGAAAGCAGCCTTTGTATCAATCGGAGGGGGAAGCTAATCCCCGAAAGTCGTCTTTGTTTCCATCGGAGGGGAAGACTCTAATCTCCCTCTCGTGGCTTCCACAATGCTAAGTCAAAGTCGAAAGATAAAGCAAATATGTACAGAAAGGCAAGATCCTCCTCGCGCGTTGGCCGCAACGTCACGGAAACGATGGGACGCTATTGGATGCGGAGGTGGCGGAGGGATATATGATTTCCTTTGAGGGGCATTTGCCTCTACCTTCTTGACTTGTAACCTACTATAGTCAGGTAACTCTAGTCGCATTTTATTTCGTCGTTCTAAAGATTTCTCTGAGTAAAAATATTTTTCCATTAAAATTTTAATTCATAGGCAAACTTAAAGCTCATAAAAAATTCAACATTCTGTGCCATTTCGATGCAGGTATCAACTTGAAGATTCAGCGAACATAAAATACAATAATACATGTTTTACTGTCAATGAGCAGTTTAAAAAGAGCGTAGTGAACACAATTTGTGTGTTGAACTTTCTTCGAAGTACCTCGAGAGAGTCCAACATGACGGACGAAAGACAACAAAGAAGTGAAAGCTCGAGCCGTGTTATTTGTATAGGAAGACTATTGAACCAACATTTTTCTACATATGATGCATATACGTATTACTATATTTTGGTCGAACTAATGAATCGCCAAGGATATTCGTTTCTTGAGATTGAAACTGAAGGGTTGTTGTTTATACTGTTTCTGCGAGCGGCATCAGTCGCTCGGAAAAAAAATAAACATGGGTCAATTTTTGTTTAACTAAAAAGAAGTCATGGCAACCTAGGCGGAACATTTTCTGATGAGCTAACTTGAAATGCTCATGTTAACCTTGTAATGGTTGGCTTCTGTAATTTGTTATGATAGATTAAACGTAACTTATGCCATATCCCCGTTTTGTGAAATTAATTTTATATAAAACGTTTGTAAGATCCAAATTAGACTACGCTAACTTTATTTGGTTGCTTGCTCAAGCATCCCTCATATACAAACTCGAATGAATTCAAAATGAAGCATATCGTTTGATATCGCACGACTACTCGCGGACTTTAAGCATAAATGCACTAAATCAAATCAAGAGCTTTTCCCAATAACTGAAAGTTCTGAACTTGCTGGCGTTGTCTTCCTTCTTTCGTGATATTTAATTTCACCCGCCATCTCATACTGAATTGCGTCATGACCACAACTTAAAACTAAATCCGATATTCGCCAAAAACTAATACTTTTCGAAATTTCCCGATTTCACTACTGGAATGTATTTTCCTGAAATATTCGTACTCGACATTAATTAGGTTAACTTCGGTGATATTTGCAGGCACACATCACAACTGTTGTTCATAAGTTAAAATGTTTATCCGATTTAACTTCCCTTTTTCAACTTTTGTTTTTGTATGACCTGTATTAGATTCCCCCTGTTCATCATTCTTAGTACTGTTATTCGAGAAGCTTCGCAGTTATTTTCTTGTAATTGATCCCACCCTCATGTAAATACACCAAATGGAAGTGACTTTGAGGAATATTAAATGAACGCTGAACCGAAATGTGGAACTCCCAAAACTAGACTGGAAGGATAGGCGAAACGCTGCAAAACCCAAAAACATTACTCATATAGCGATATCTCTTACGGATATCCGTATTTTTGGAAAAGACGTGCGCGATCGAACATGGCCCACGAGGCCGACGAGACAAGTGACGTCACGATTCTCATTCCCTCTCCTCTTCGCTTCATCCTCTCGAGCAGGGGAACCAAAGCGAGGAGGAGAGAAGCGAGGCCGCTCCCCCTCATTCTCAGCCGTTCCAAGAAGATTGTGACGTTACATTCCTCGCTTTCATCGCGTCCTTCTTTCCCAAATATACGACCACCCGTTTGAGATATCGATGTATGAGTGACATTTCAATCTGCATTAAAAATAATACCTCCCAAATTTTGGTTTTGTTTTTTGCCGAACTTCTTTAAATCATAAATTATTTCCGCAAAGAAATCTATCTCTGCAGCGTAGCACAAGAAGGCAAGGATATAACATAATTATATTATATTGAAAAAAATTCTCCCCAGCCAAAAATTATCACAAGTCTACTCTTCGCTAAAGAGAAGTCGTATTTTCAATGTCAGTGATTTGCGGCCCAAATAAGGCGAATGACAAGGACAAAACGTGCTTCATGGGTACAAAAATGTTGGCAATGTAACACATGTAACATGGCGTGAACATCCGAAAGCCATGTTAAATAATCCCTGATTGATTTTTTTGTTTCTTATTGCGATTCGCAGCGTTCCAACATTTTTTCAATGGGAAAAAATACCTCTGGAAGTCCTCCGAAGAAAATTGTACGAGGTTCGTCTTTTTTTATGTTTGGAAACATTGAACTCGTATACAGTGTGTTCCGCAATTGAATCAGAATAATTGAATTATAATAGGCACTTTAAATTAAAAAAAATATTATTCCTTCGAGACATTGTTATCGGCGACGCCTGATGCCAGGTGGAGGGTGAAAAATGATAATTACCAAATCAATTACCAGAAACGTACTAATTGACTCTCGAAGGAGTCAAATTAAGTGGAACATTTTAGATATAGATATTTCCCCGTTGTCAAAATACGTCACAGTTCTAAGAATTGAGGTAACTAAATGATCCATCCTGCGCCACGCTAAACCCCGGCAAATTTCAAGCCTTGAAAAACTCAAATACAAAATTAAAAAAAGTTCGACGGGAGTTTTATACGGAAGCTAGGTCAGCCTCCACACGGGAGCGCATACCGAGCAGGCGCGGGCCGATCCGCCAACCTCACGCTATCTGGAATCACATGGTAAAAAACAAAAATGGTTCACCACATTCTGATGTCTTATCGTGCGCGCAGGTGTGGGCGCGATATATATATATAGATATATATTTATTCCAGGCTTTAGATCTTGTTCTATATCAGTACGCCCCAACGTCAATGGAACAACTTAGTTGTGAAACTGCCATAGAGCCTGCTTTTAAAAAGTGGCTCCGATCCGTACTTGAGGACCGGACTAATAGCGATCGAAACGCCGCCATTCTTCTCGCAGCGGCCAATCCGGGAACTGCACGGCAGCATGTAGTGGTCCAGGTCCAGTCGCGTGAGGGCCTGTAGCGCCATCTCGGAGTGCCATTTTGCGGTAGGTATCTAAAACAAAGTTTCATGTTTTGACTCGTCACTAAAGGGAGGCGCTGTTATCGTATTAGGTTTGGTCTCGCTGGACGCGATCGCCCCGGTTTGAAAACTGAGTTTTCCAACTCAGTGTTTTAGGAACGTTGGTACGACCGCAGCCGGGACCTATATACAGTACAGCGCGAGATTGCTTTCGTCCATGAGAGCAAGCGCACAAAGGCGATGGGGGTCGTGACGAAGCACTTTGGCGCTGCTTGGCTACATCAGATTGTAGCGTCGGCAAAGGTCTGACATGAAGTAAATCTGAACAGTCCAACTCTGGCCAAATAGGTCGGAGACTACGGCCGTGACGTGGAGCAGAGTTTTGCTTTTCTGCATTTTAACAGCCATTTCAGGTGCCGCATATCGTTAACGTATACTTAGTTCTTAAGAAACACCCGGTATAGTGAGTGTTTTACACAACAATCTTTTTAGTGAGTTTGAATGAAAACTACGTGTCACAAAAAATAGTATGTATGCCGTAGTGGTAACTGTTGATGGGTCTATATATTAAGGGAGATTGCCTTTAATTTTTTATTCATATCCTACCGTTTAATTGTTAAAGATAAAAAAGTATTTTGATAGAAAAATCATGGGAATTACTAATAGCCTCAAAAATCATTCATTGTTATACAAGTATAGAAACCACTTCTTTTTTCTGTTTTAGTCCCATATGTGCGTGGAAACTTGACAATAACGTGCTCTTATTCCTTTCGAGATCATCGGCATTTTCGCTCCGCCAGCGTCGCACCCAATCGGCACAAGCCGTTATTCTTGCGCAGCACCATGCTGTCCTCGCGTAAAGAAGAATGTTCCATTAACTGCTTCAGTGCTTTTCCATGAAGCTAGGAAGTCACTGAGTGGCTTTATATGTTTAGTTCAATGACCGAAAAGTTAACTATGCGAAACTAATCAAGAGCTTAAGCATTCTACGCGCTATGTACTCAACTAATTTGCCAATTAGCATTTCCTAGTACTGTGCAGAAGATCGAACTATTGGGGACGATTTATCCAGCTTGTTGTTCCCACAGACCGGTGTTTACTACCACAGCATAACAAAGAATTTGAACCTGGCCGAGCACGATCAGGACACGAGTGCTTCGCTATTACCAGTGCTTTAGTCGCCCGAGGAGCGCCCTTCAAATCGTCATCTTCGATTTCTCCGATCAAGAATGAACGAGAAAACACGGTTTGTTGTCCCCACAGTCGAAGCGTACCGCAAGAGGCGTGGCTGTTCAATCTCCTCCCCAATAGACCCGTTGCTCTGGGGCAGGGGGCGCGAGCGCGTCCGGAAGGCTTACGCAAGACGCGACCATGTTATGCTGGCTGCATCTTCCGTGTGGCGCTCTAACGTTCGATTTTGCACGTGCCACGTTCGAATACAAGCAGCTGTCAGCAGCTGTAGATGCGCGGTAACAAAACGTCTAAAAAAAAAGAAGAAAAAAAAAGAACAGAATTATGCAGCTCGCGGCCGCAGCGTCCCAATAATCATTCCTTTCATCTTTGCTTTCTTTCATAGCTTCCGCGAGCACGCATATTTCACTTTACGTGATAGCGAAGCCAAAGCTACTCTCAAAAGCGCGTCTTCCTGAACGATGCTCGCACTGCACGAGCGCGCGTGCTTGGCAGGGACGCTGAAAGCTCGCAGCTCGCTCTTGTAGCCTCTGCTACGCTGGCACTTAAAATGGAACGGAGTAGAAAAACTCTATTGGGGAAGTGTAGAGTGCCTTCATAGTTCATACACACCCGCGCTTTGCTTGAGTGGTGACATCTCAGACATTTTTCTCGCCCAGTCGTTTTTTTGCATGTTGAAGTGCGCGCAATCTGGTGTCACTCAGCTCGAGCGCGTAGCATTGGCTAATGCATCAGACGCCATTTAACCGCCGAAGTCACGCACCGAGTGGGCGAGAGCGTCACGCGCTGGCACCTCAAGGGCAACAATGGATGTCTTCACCCTGAGACAGACAGACATGTAGGCACCCTAGGGAAGTGTATTGATGCATGTTCGAAACGCGAGCCAAATTTTCATTTTTCTCGCCTGGAGCGCTGCTCAAAACTTGAGAGCTACGGGCCTATAGAGCGCTTACCGAATGGACATTTTGCTAAATTACCCAAGCACCAAGGAGCATGCTCCGAATGTAGTTAGATGCACTGCTCGCGCTTTCGTCTGCAGCAGTAACTGTTCCGGAAACAAACGGCATCTTGTACGCAGGTTCGTTAAAGCTTTATTTCGGTTATTTACTCGGAACTTTCTATTCGGAGAAGGCGAGCGCGTGCGGCGCGTGCACCGCACGCGCCGCACGCGATGCACGCGCCTTGACGTTTGAGTGATTTAGCCATAAGTATATTACAAAAGCATTAAAAATGACGCGGAGAACGTCGCTATAAGCGCTGCCCGTTCTGGCGTCCGTAACTAAAAATGTTTGAAATAAAAAAACAAAAAAAAACGGCATTTCGAACGGGCGTTTTACAAACGCTTTATTTTCATTATTTTCGTTGAGTCTTTTTGACAGGGAAGGCGAGCACATGGCGTGTACGCTCGCCTTCCCTGTGTCAGGTCGTCTTCCCTGCACCTACGCTCATAGCATTCTCTTTGATACTTGGATAATCTAGCGAAAATTCGATAGGGCACCCATTTCTCCGAATCGTACAGTTTTGGCAGGACTATTTTGGTGAGTGCTTAATGAATCAAACACCCGGTATACGTTACGGCACAGAACCTGTCACTTAGTAAAGTTTCAAGCGCTGATGGAAGTCCGCATTTTGTGGGAAGATAACATTGCTTTGCCACAATAGCAACGGAGCTGATTTTATAGATTTCAAGCCTCGGTTGTCTGCTCAGTCAATCAAAGAAAGGAATGCACGGAAGGCGTTGATGATGGCGCATTTTCATTGAGTTCCCCATTAACGTTTAGCAGCACACAAAACATAAAATTAGTTTAGTCTAAAATTATATCAAACAGAGAGCTTTGCGCCCCTTTCTTCCAAACGTCATTGAATTACATTGAATAGAAAGAAAATTTACACAAACCATTTTAGAAAGTCCGCTCTAGGTTGAAAGGCAATGCCGGTTCTTTTGAAGTCGCTTTCATAAATGGTAGACGTCAAGGAGAAATATAAAGAAGATGGAAAATATAGTCTGGAGTAATTGGTGCGCGCTGGCAAGTTGCAGAGATAAAAGAACTCGACATAAAGAAGGAAAATAATGCAAAATATGTCTTATCTTGTCTTCGTCATTTATGCTGCTTTCTCTTGTGTTATTCAATTTATAGTGTTCTCTGCTGTTTTCTTGCCTAAAATAAAGCGCGCTGGTAGGATGAATTCACGGACGACCACCAAAATTGAAATCCACATTCAGAGTGTTTTTTTCACAAAGAAAGACATCTGATTTCAAATTCAACAAAAAAGCTCTATTTTTTTCTTTTAGAGAGATTGGTAAAAGCGATTAAGAAGCAATGTAATGCACTTTTTTTTGGTGGGGGAGGAGGGGGGGAGTAGGACAAAATTGTTTGTTTAACAGAGGTTGAGCTAAAGGCTCGTGAGATATCTTCTGTCCATTCGCCACTGAAGACTGCGATGAATAAGCTGTGGTGACTGTCGATGACGAGACTCAATCTAAACACATATACCTGTAC
>JAZHYW010042590.1:0-16486 GCA_037355805.1 Ixodes ricinus | reverse complement strand
TCGACAACTATCCCGGTGGCACCAACGATCAAGTCACCACGCTTGGCCTACAACGTGTATGGTGTCTGGCAACCTGGGACGTCACCGAACAGCTGTCTGGATGCATGGCTACTTAAGCTAGTCAGTCGGCGAGGCCAGTTGGGGCACGGCATCGCATTGGAAGCGACGATGTCAATCCTTCTCTCCATCGTTCAGGTTGGTTACGTTCCCAATTCTCACTGCCACCGAAGTAACGACCCCTGTTTGATTGCGGTGTCGTGCCCCTACGACGTTTCTGAGTGTCGACGCCGACTGTTTGTGCTCCTGGCGCAGAGTGCGCATGCCGTTTACCTAGCATTACTAACCTTGCAATTGTCTGGAGATATCGAAACGAATCCCGGACCAGACAGTGTTGATTCCCAGGTGGCTAATATTTTGAGCATTGTAACTAGAATTGAGACTGGCCAAAGCCACATGCTTACCGAAATTAAGAAGCTCCAGGAGGCCCAATCATCAACAGATGTGGCAATAAAGAACCTTAAAGAAAAGGTAGCGGCAATAGAGGCCGATCTAAGCTCTATGAGGACGGCTTCGGATGGGAGCGGAAGCAGTTCGGAATTTTCCAACAAAATTGCATCGGAGTTATCGGAAGTAAACGCAAGGTGCGACGATGCCGAAAACAGGCTTCGGAGATCGAACTTATTGTTCTTTGGTATCCCTGACTTGCAAAATGAAACTTGGATTCAATCGGAGGCAACTATTTTGAGCTTTTGTGAGCAACGGCTGAGAATTAAGCTTGACCCGAACGACCTTGAGCGGTCACATAGGCTTGGAAAGTTTTTACCTAACAAAAATCGGCCCATCATTGTCAAGTTCTTGCGTTACAAAGATAGACAGAACATTCTCTCTTCGGGCTTTAAACTAAAAGATTCTGAGTACGCCATTCGAGAAGACTTATCGGACGCTGTCCGCACCGCTCGCAACAAACTGTACTTGTTTGCTCGGTCCCAAAATGAAACCTTCAAAATCCGCTATGATAAGCTGCATATGAATAATAAGTGCTATAAATATGACGTTACCTCCGACTCTGTTATAGAAGTCTCTAGATAACTGAAGATTCCTAACGTCACACCCCTTCGCCCAGCAGTGCACGCGAGGCAGTCAAAAAGTTTGAACTACAGTGTTACATTTACTAATATACGCAGTGTTATCACTAAACGTGATGATCTAAGTGCATTCATTTGTGACAATAACTCTAGCATTGTCATCCTAACGGAATCCTGGCTGAAACCCGAAATAAACGACAGCGAAATTTTTCCTGATGAACTGCAGTTTGACGTTTATCGATGCGATAGGATTTCGAAACGAGGAGGGGGAGTGCTCATCGCGATAAAAAAATGTGTCTCCTCATTTTGTGTTCGAGCCTGTCCTGACCTAGAGACTGTGTTCGTCTGCATTACATCGGCATTTAGGCAAACCATAATCGGCGCATGTTATCGGGCGCCAACTCGGGATAGTGATTATTGTGACAATCTGCACTCTGTTTTGCTTAACATTCAGGGCCTTTACCCGAAAGCGCAATTCCTAATCTTTGGCGACTTCAACTTTCCAGACATTGACTGGGTTAATTATACCACAAGCGGGTCGAATGATGCTAGAAAATTTCTCGATAACTGCTTGAACTTCAACCTCATCCAAGTTGTTAATCAGCCGACTCGTGGTGATAACATTCTTGATCTTGTCCTTACTAGCTCTCCGGAACTTATAGAAAATGTTGACTCTGTTCCAGGTTTAAGTGACCACAATATCTTGCTCGTTGAGTTATCAATTCCCGTCCTCACGAGGAACCCCACAATCAAAACAATCCGCGACTTCAACAAAGCTGATTACGTGGCAATAAATCAGCACTTATCTTCCTTTTATCAAACATACGCCGAAAACTTTTTTTCAAGGTCGGTTGAAGAAAACTGGTTACTTTTTAAAAATAAAATAAACAGTCTCACTGAGCAGTTCGTCCCCACTGTCACTGTGCGGAGCGACAGGAATAACCCCTGGTATAACAAAACACTGCGTTCATTGAACAATAAAAAGAAACGTTTGTATAAAAGAGCGAAACGGCTAAACGTTAACTCTGTTTGGAATGAATACTTTGCGTGCCTCAAAACTTATACAAAAAGTATTAGATCGTCAAAACAGAAATTCTTCTCTTTAGATTTACCAAGAATTTTGCGCTCTAATCCCCAGAAGTTTTGGAAAATATTTTCGCCTAGAGGCACTCATTCGATTCATCTTCAGGACGAAAATGGAGTCGCTGTAACTGAGCTTCATTGCGCTACTGTATTAAATAATTATTTCTCTTCTGTGTTCACCTGTGAAAATACCACTGATATTCCATGTTTACCCTTGTCCGACTTTGTACCTATGGCTTCCATTGACATTTCAGCCGATGGAATACTTCACCTCATAGAAAGATTAAAACTAGCGTCATCTTGTGGTCCCGATAATATAAACCCGAAAATTCTAAGGAATACCAAAGTTACATCTAGTGAGTGTCTTAAATTGATCTTTTCTCAGTCACTGGAGCAAGGTTGCTTACCCTTGGACTGGAAGCTGGGCAAGGTCGTTCCAGTCTTTAAAAGCGGCGATCGTAAGCTGCCCTCGAACTACCGTCCCATTTCATTAACCTGCATTGCGTCCAAACTTCTTGAGCATGTAATATTTTCTCACGTTATTTCCCACCTAGAAGAAAATAACTTTTTTACAATCGCCAGCATGGTTTTCGGAGGGGCTTCTCGTGCGAAACGCAACTTGTAGAGTTCACTCATGAACTTTTCACTAATACTGACTCACTAAGCCAAACAGATGCCTTGTTCCTTGATTTCTCGAAGGCATTCGACAGGGTTCCTCATCATCGCCTAATCGATAAACTTTCTTGTCTTGGCATTGACCCTCTTGTTGTCTCCTGGATACGTGACTTTCTTTTTCTCGTACCCAGTTCACTGTTGCTAACAACCATAAATCAAACTGCAGTCGCATCACTTCTGGGGTTCCTCAGGGATCCGTGCTTGGACCTTTACTCTTTCTAATATTTATTAACGATTTACCTAACTCAATCACGTCTAGCATCCGTCTCTTCGCGGATGACTGTGTTCTGTATCGCAAAATTAATTCTCACAATAACCATCTTCAGCTTCAAAGTGATTTAAGTTTAATTTATGCTTGGTGCTCCAAATGGCTTATGTCATTGAATATGTCAAAATGCAAGCTGGTTCGCTTTACTCGAAAAAAAACAACAAGCAACTTTTCATATTTTATTGGCTCCGACCTAGTTGACTCTACATCTTATTATAAATACCTCGGTGTAACGCTGACAAGTGATCTAATCTGGAATAACCACATCGAAACTATTGTGGCAGAAGCTTCCCGGACTCTGGGGTACATCAAACGAAATTTGAAAGAAGCGCCCTCTCACTTACGAAAATTGGCCTACGAAACATATGTGCGACCGAAATTGGAATACGCATCAGCCATTTGGAGCCCACACCAAGCCTATCTCATCAGCCATCTTGAGTCCATCCAAAATCGTGCTGTTAGATTTATCCTAAACGACTATTTCCCAACGACTAGTGTTTCATCTCTCAAACGTCAGCTCGATATCCAAACTCTCAATGTACGACGTAAAATAACACGCTTAAGTTTGTTTCATAAGGTTTACCATTTTCACCCAATACTACGTTCCTCACTGCTTCTTCCTCCTAGCAGATCATCATCACGGCTAAACCACTCACGCCATGTGTCGCGGATCACTGGTCGCACTAATTATTTTAACCAATCTTTCTTCCCACAGACCATCATAGACTGGAACGACCTGCCACCTGATATAGTGGCCATTGATGACCCCACCTTGTTTCGTGATACTATTATTTCACGTTTTTACTAAAAATAAATCATTGTATTTTTTCACATATTATGCAAGTGCAGCATTGTTAGCTGCAACACCTGGTGCTTTGTTTTTGTATTTTTTCATGTATGATCCCCCCCTTATGTAATGCCCTTGAAGAAGGGCCCTTAAGGAGTACAATAAATGAATGAATGAATGAATGAATGAAAAATGAGGACCCGGGCCGAGCGGGAGTCGAACCCAATTCCTCTGCGTGACCGCTCCACTGGTTGCCAACTCCGAAAACGCAAGCGACAGTATGGCCTATACCACGCTTCGCCTTTAATGCCATACGTAGCCGACGCTACGAGCTCATGGAACCAATCACACAGCGTCAAAAGTGCACCGTCATGGTGCTTGTCATGTTCGTGTATGTAGCATCATCGCTGAACCAATCATAAACAGAAAAAGTCCAGTTACTTGCGATTTTGACGCTGTTTGGTTCGTCCCCTGAGTTCACAGCGTCGGCTGCGTCTGGACGAAAGCCGAATCAGAAGTGCACAAATTATCGCTTATGCGGCATTTTAATCACTTACGAATGTGCTGCAATATTAAATTGATTACATTTATATCATGTGCACAGGGTGTTACTTTTAGGCAGATTTGTGCCCAATACTGGAAAACTGTAATGAATTACAATTACAAATTTCTGAGAATCAAATGTAATGAATTACCGTTACAAATTACTTTCGCTGAAAAGTAACGTATTACTTTACTCGTTACATTACAAATTGATTTCAGGACACTTTTCCCGTATACTTATCAGAAAAAAGAAAACAATAGAAACAATTTAGATGTTTCAAGATGTTCTTCAACACTATATTATATTTCTCATGCACGCGCATTATGATAGTCCTTGTAAAAATAAATATCAATATCATAATTAAGCGATATAAGGTAGGTTACACTCCGTTCACCTGTAAGCTGACAAGGCAGCGAAAGCTGACAGCTACACCCGCCGTCCCGCTGGCTTACGGCGAGCGGAAATGATCCCTGGGATTCTGCAGACAAAGCAAGCGGCGCGAATGCTCAGTAGCAGCGTCTACATCCGCTAGGAGAATCGGAGGTAAGGAACCGATGTCCGGAAGCCCCATTTGAAACGAACCTTTAAATGGTAAGCGGCAATGTCTCAAAGCCGCAATATCGTGCCTGAAGCAATTACGCACTGTCAGCAGGAAGCGAGTATACTTGCATGCAATACTGAAAAATGCATGGGCGTGACCTCGCTCGTTTTCAGGCTTTGGTCTCAGCCGGCGGTCCAACACTCATCTATTCCTCTAGTTTCTGTATTGCATTCTGTGATTTTTTTAAGAAGTAACTGGCAATTAAAGTAGCCCTTTACTAATATATTGAAACGGGTTCCGCTTGCCAGCTGTTTATTAGCCGGACAAAACGTCCGGTTTCTTTGCTGGCTTGCTTCGAACTGCTTGCCCGAGCGCTCGCATCGCGCGACCTCCGGCCTTGTTCTTCTCTTCATCGCTACATTATCCCCCTCCCATTTTTTTCCTCTCCTTTTAGTGAGAATTAACGGAGTCCTTCGTACGATGATAGGCGGTCACGGTGAACCACGAGCAGCCGTGATCGATCATTGCGACGTATGCGATATACCACGTCGTTGAGCCGTTCGACGATCGTAAAGGGTCCTTGCCAATGGCGCTGAAGCTTCGGAGACAGTCCTCTTTTACGGATGGGGTTGTACAGCCATACCTTATCACCTGCTGAGAACGGGCGTGTTGCGACATGTGCGTCGTAGTGAGTTTTCATACGAGCGAACCCACTTGCCAAACGTTGTCGGGCAAATGCATGCATCCGTTCTAGGTTCGCTCTCAGGTCGCTTACGTGAGACACATGGTCTTTGGCCGGTTCTGATGCTCGTGGGATGGCAATTTCACAGGGCATACGAAGATCACGGCCAAATAGCATCGTGGCGGGCGTGTAGCTGGTGACCTCATGAGCAGCTGTACGGTATGCGTACAAAAACAGAGGCACGATGTTATCCCAGTCGTCTTGGCGATCATTTACAAACATCGATATATGTTGTAAAATGGTGCGGTTCATCCTCTCCACCAGGCCGTTCGACTGCGGGTGGAGGGGCGTCGTTCTCGTCTTTGTGATATTGAAGATCTCGCAGACCTCTTGGAAGACTCGCGATTCAAAGCTTCTTCCTTGGTCTGAGTGGATGCTCAGTGGGGCTCCGTACCTGGTAATCCAATTTTTTACGAGAGCGTCGGCGATCTCGGAGGCGGACTGGCTTTGAATGGGAATAACTTCGGGCCACTTGGTGAAATAGTCTACAATTACGAGCAAGAACCTGTTTCCAGACTTAGACCGAGGAAACGGCCCCAGTACGTCGATGCCGATACGCTCAAAGGGTGCCCCCGTCACATTTTCTTGTAGTGGTGACCGTTGTTTTATGTGGGGTCCTTTACGCGATGCACACATGTCGCACTGACGGCACCACTGCTTTACGTCATTGTGGCATTGCAGCCAGTAGAACCGTTGACGAATCTTTTTGATCGTGCGGTTCACACCAAAGTGTCCTCCTTCTGGGCTACTGTGCAGTTGTTGAAATACCTGGGAGCAGAGCTTGCGTGGCAACAGCAGCTGCCAGACGACAGAACCGCCAGCAGCGGACTCCCAGCGTCGGTAGAGAAGGTTGTCGTGCAGAAACAGAGAGTCCCATTGAACCAAGTAACTCTTGATGGCAGGAGACAAACCGGACACTTCTTTAGATTGGGGTCTGTAGTTCTTTTTCTTCCATTGGACCAGGGGGCCGATATCTGGATCGTCAAGTTGAGCGGCGCGAAGGTTTTCCAATGTCCACGCTTCGTTATTGCAAGGCAGGTTCTGCAGTGAGTTGATTGACATGAAGCTGCGTTTTGCAATGCTCAAACACTGTTTGCACTTCTCATTGCACGGGCGTCGTGAAAGACTGTCGGCATTGGTGTGAAGCGCGCCAGCACGATGTTGAATCTCGAAGTCGTATTGGTGAAGACGCTCCAGCCATCGGGCGACCTGTCCGTCAGGGGTCTTGAAACTCAGCATCCAGGTTAATGATGCGTGGTCGGTACGAATAATGAATTTCCGGCCCAATAAATAATGATGAAAATGAGTTACGGCCTTGATGATAGCCAACAGTTCGCGTCGGGTGGTACAGTAATTTCTCTCAGGCTTGGTGAACACTTTGCTATAATAAGCAATGACTCGTTCATGCCCATCCTGTTCTTGCGATAAGACTGCGCCAACTGCCAAAGCACTAGCATCGGTGTCGAGTATAAACGCTGTGGTGTCTTTTGGGTAGGCAAGCGTTGGTGGAGACGTGAGTGCTGTTTTTAGTGTCTCAAATGCGTGCTGACATTCCGGAGACCAGAGAAAGTTGGCTTTTTTTCTGTCAAGGCATACAACGGTTTGGCAATGTGAGCGAAATTGGGGACGAATCTTCGGTAGTAAGATGCCAGCCCGATGAAGCTCTGTATGTCACTGGTGGATGTCGGTGTCGGCCACTCAGCAAGAGCAGATAATTTGCGAGGGTCCGTGGAAACCCCATCCGCTGAAATGATGTGGCCGAGGTATTCGACTTGTCTGGTGAACAACGAACATTTCTTCGGTGTCAGCTTCAGATTCGCATGTTGTAGCCGTGCAAACACTCTCTCGAGGTTCGCCAGATGGTCAGAGAATGTTTTGCCAAAGACAACGATGTCATCAAGATATACGAGACAGATTGTGCCTATGAGACCGTTCAAAACAGATTCCATTAGTCTCTGAAATGTAGCCGGAGCATTGCAGAGTCCAAATGGCATAACTCTGAATTGGTATGAGCCACTACCTGTGGTGAATGCAGTCTTCTCGCGATCGCCCGGATGTACTGGGACCTGCCAATATCCACTCTTGAGGTCAAGCGTAGAAAACCACGTGCATCCTGCAAGAGCGTCCAAGATGTCATCGGTTCGAGGCAAAGGGAAAGAGTCCTTCTTAGTGACTTCATTAAGTCGTCTGTAGTCTACGCAGAATCGTGTTGACCCGTCCTTTTTTCACTAGTGTAACTGGTGAAGACCAAGGGGAACATGCCGGCTCAATCACGCCCTGCTGTAGCATCGTCTTCACCATGTCGTTGACACATGACCTCTGAGCGAGAGGAACGCGCCGAGGAGGCTGCCGTACAGGAGCAGCATGTCCTGTCACGATTCGGTGTGTTGCTGCTGACGTCAGCCCCAAATCTGTATTGTCTGTACTGAAAAGGTTTGGAAATCGTTCAAGTAGCTGCCGAAGCTGATCAGCGTCTGTCTTGTCCAGCCCAAAAGTTGCCCTCTCGTAGAGTGGCAACAAGTGCGCAGCTAAGTTGGTAGACAATACGTGGAAGCAGAGACACGGGGACGTGGGATTTATTGGCATCCCGCTGTCACAGAGCACCGTTACCGTGGCAGCACTCAAGGGAAAGGAATCAGTTCCCAAATGCAGTAGCCCAGCGTTGAAGTCGAGCACACACTTGTGTGCCTTAAGAAAATCGACGCCGAGTATGCATTGCTCATCGACAGCCGCGACGACAACAGGCAGCGTAACTTGGAGGCTTCCCACGCTAAAAGGCACGGTTGTGCAGCCCAGTACAGTTACCATTTCCCCTGTGGCGGTTTGCAGAGCGTATTTTTCGGGGTTTGGTGGGACGAGTCGGTTCGCCTTCAGGAGAACTTCAGGGCGGATGACAGATGTTGTTGCCCCCGTATCGACAAGTGCGCGCACGGGCACACCGTCGACGATACCCTGGAGATAGATAGATGTCATGGATAAGGCCAAGGCACGAGTTGATGTTATTCTCCTTTGCGTTGGCATTGTTGGGGTCCGGCTAGCAATACGAGGGTCGTTCTTAGGACATTTTGCCCGCGTGTGACCTGGCTCGTAGCAGTTCCAGCACACGAGAGCTGGTGCCGCCTGCATATTCATAGCCGGTGTCTGTGGTTGCATAAAGGGTCGCTGTGACGAGGATCGAGAGGCCTGTCGAGCAGCTTCTACCTCCAGGGCACAAGTGTGTGCGGCCTGCAGAGTCTGGGGGCGTGCCAAGCGAACGGCGTCTTGCACGTCGACAGACGAGATAGCATCGATGAATGCCATGGTGGCGACTGCTTGAATTGTGTCCTCTGGGCAGCCGGGGAAGGCAAGACGCGCTAGACGTTCGATGTCATCGGCAAGTTGAGAGATCGTTTCAACCGTTGACTGCCGGCGGTTGCGGAGCTGCGCATGGTGGAGATAGCGGAGCGGCCCGTCCCCGAAACGTTCGTCCAACGCTGCGACCAAGGCTTGGTAGGATTGGCGAGCTTCAGATGGCAGGTGATGCAGTATACTCAACGCTGGTCCGGCAAGATGAGCGGCCAAGGCTTGAGCCTTTTGAGCCTCAGCCCAATTGTTCGCATCAGCGATGAGGATGAATTGTGTCTTGTAAGGTCCCCAAGGAGTGGTACCGTCGTATGTTGACGGTTTTAGCCTCATGCTTGGGAGTCCGACGAGGGCCTGGGCTGGAACGATACCGGTATGAGGTTCCTCGAGTGCGGGGAGCCGGGCTTCTAAGCGCTCCAGACGGTCGGTGAGGGAGGCGGTCATTTCCTGAAGCATTGACGTTGAGCTCTGCAGAAGGTTGCTCTCCCGCGCGGCGTAGGAGGCCTCGAGTCGCTCTAAGTGGTTCGTGATTAAAACCGTGAGTTGAGAAGCTTGCGGGTCCGACAGGGCCGTATTTCCGGCGGTAGTATTGGTGGTGTGGTCCCGCTGAGGGTCTGAAGCAGGTTCCATGATCCGGGGAAGGCGTTGACCAGAGCGGAGCTCCACTTCTGACACCAAATGAAGCGGGTTCCGCTTGCCAGCTGTTTATTAGCCGGACAAAACGTCCGGTTTCTTTGCTGGCTTGCTTCGAACTGCTTGCCCGAGCGCTCGCATCGCGCGACCTCCGGCCTTGTTCTTCTCTTCATCGCTACAATATGTAAGAAATTACATTATAAATTACTGCCCTCAGAAAAGCTACGTGTCGATTACAAACGTACTTGAACTGACGGTTTACAAGTAATCTGTTACTAACAAAATATTCTCCAAGTCTGACTTTAAATTTTTCACATTTTTTCGTTTTTTTTTAATATGTCCAGGATACACGAATTCAGTATCATCACGCAAGTTTTACGGCCAAGGGCACGTTATATAAGAAGCTAATCGTCATGTAAATTGATTAATTCAGAGACATTTTCTTGAATAATTTTAGTTAGTAAAAATAAAATATTGTTCGAATTAGAAACTTGCTGATGGTCATCGTACACCACTAAGTCAGTAACTTTTCGGAAATAACCGCAGCGTAGGGGAAGCGCGGTACGCACTGAACATTATAACACCCATATTCGTGTAAAAAGGGTGTTAGAAGGGTGTAAATTAGGAAAAACAGCCTTTTTGCACTTTACACGATTTCGGCATATCGGTGGGTGTAAAAAGGCTGTGCTGACATTTTCATCCATTCCACGCCCTTTTTACGCCCCTCTTGTTAGCGACTGTGTCTGAAATCGTGTAAAAAAAGTGTATGGGCGAAATTTACGCTCTTCATTCACACGGTGTGAAAGGGGCGTTATGGTGATTCAGTCGAATACACCCATGATTTCTTATCCGTTCATATTTATTGCTTTGGTGAAACTGTTGCTGATGTACGGCGGTACGAACATCCAGTATAATTAATCGCCACACGAAGTTGCGTACTGATTAGGGAAGTGGTAGAGAATAGTTTTTGCAACTCCGATCAAGCTCACCGTCCGACGCAAGCCGAAAATTACGTGTCGCGCGTGCATCAGTTTTATCAGTTCAACTTTGATTTAAAAAAAGCACCTCCCCTCGCAAAACATGAACGAAGACGTGTAACTACAAAGCCCAGGCAGCACACAGTATTGCGCCGATATAGGATCAAATCTTAAAGATTGTACCGTTACCATTTTGTTCTAGCCAATATCTGTGAAAAAGGAATGGGTCACGCCAACGCCATCCTGACATACCGTACGCGACGCCGTTTTCGGTTGAGTGTCAAATGTGTACTGTGTGAATTGGCTATAGCCGGCGAGATATTTCCATTTCTTAACCACCTAAAATCCGACGTTAAAAGAGAAAGAGAAAGACAAGATTAAGCGAAAGAGAATCTGCGTATTGAGTTTTGACCCGAGAAAGACCTCCTGCGCTGAAGCCTCGAACGAACTCTGGCGCCCTCATTTTGGGTGTTACAAACTCACCTGAGTGGGCCAGAGCTCTGAACTGGGCCTCGCACTGCTTAGAGCACCTTCACTCAGATCTTATTTTTGTGTGTAGTTCTAATGAAACAATGCCGCAAGACAATCGAAAGTGCCGAATTCATGACATCCCCGCCAGGGTACGCGATTCTTATCTCTGCGTGGTGACACCAAAATATCTATCGTCCCGATGCTTTTTTTTTTTTGGAGAGGGGGGGGCGCGTGAAGTCGCGTTTCTTGTTGCATGCCCTGACCCTCTTTGTCCCGTGCTTCGACGGCGTTCGAATTTGTTTTGTGTATTTATTTTGTGATTTCGCGGGCGGCATCAGAGCAGGCACGCTTCTACATGAAGCGAGTTCTGACGTCCCATTTTGTGACCTTCCCTGGGCAGCGAGGGTAAGCCTATACAAAGCAGCAGAAGGAGATTAGCTGCTTTTGTCCTCCCCCTTTGACCTCGTCTTCTGATAAGCCATCACACCCTCTTTTGTGTCTTCGTTGTGGGTGCGAGCGAGTGCGAGGGCCGCTTCTAGAAAATCAGAGGGGTGGTGCGAAACACGTGACCGCTCTCCGTGGGACAAAAACACCTGGTCAAATATTTGTCACGTGACTCACTTTGACACGCTGATTGGCTCACTGGGGCCGTAGTATTTGCCGTATTTCAAGTTATAGTGAGTTGTAGGGGCCACGTAGGTCCGGTTTCCAAAAAGCGCCAGTCAGGCGTTAGTGTTCTTCTGTTCTTCATGCGTAGGGGTCGCGGCCGTAAATTTTCGTCCTGAACGGCCGGAATACGTCCCTACTAACTTTTTGGTAATGGTTGTTTATTTTGTCGGCGTCCATGCAATTATTGTTGCTGTGTTTGTTGGACGCGTTTCGACACAGAGACTGCTCATTTTTGGTAGCGAGACTTCCGCTAATTATGATCGACCGCCTTCAACCACGACATTGTGTTTGCGTTGTTTTGTGCTGCCCGAATCGGATTATGCATCTATCACGGATTACATGAGATCGGTATTTTATTTGTAAGTACTCTGCAAAGCATGCTTCTGATAGTAGTCCTGATTCCGAATCTCAATAAACCATTTTACTGTTTATAAACATGAACTGCCGCTTTCGCCCGAAGAAACTATTGGTCGTTTTGTCTTGCCAGCCTGTCGAATTTTAGCTTACGTCACCAGAGCAAGGTAACATTAAAGTAGGTTTAGGCGCAGGAAATCCTTACTAAAAGTGTGGGTGCATTTATTTTAAGCCTCTAAGAATTTTGCAGCTTTGTTACGAAAACTTAACATTGGTCACAAATGCTCGCGTTAGAGATTTGACATTGGTTTGTCGCGAATTCGCGACAGAAGAGGATAAGGACCACTCGTTTTTTTCTGGAATGAAAAAATAAAGTGGTGCGCATCTTTCAACTTGTTAGCAATTATTTCTTCGTAAATACTTTTTGATGAAGTGCTGTGGGGGTCTGTGCCCTATTCTGCGGATGTGTAACATGTTTTGTATTACCTCTTCTAGCTGGATAAAGTGAGAGTTACTGCGCAGGCTAGCTGGAAGGCTTCCTGGTGAAAAAACCCCGAGACTAGGGTCGAAAAATCGGGACAACACAACACGTCTCAAAACCTTTTGAGACTGTGTTGTGTTGTTCCAATTTTTCCTAACAGCACTTTCTCAAAACGTTTTGAGACAGTGTTGTGTTGTCCCAATTTTTTGTCACTAGTCGCGGGGTTTTTTCACAATTCTCTTCCAGCTGAGTACACCCTTTTTGAAAAGGTGTACTGCTGCCATCGCACCTAATAAAATGGTGTACAACAGAATCACACCTTTCTGTTAAAGGTGTGAGGAATTACACCGGTTTTGTGGAGTGTGAGGAATAACACTTTAATTCTAGGGCGTTTTGGTACACCAATAAGGGGGTCGAGTTGTGACCCATGCCATTTACACCAATAAGGGTGTGCAGATGTTTCGTGTGTGGTTCGCTGAAGCTACCACTCCTGCAGCAGGCACAAGGACTGGCGGTGCGAAGCCATGGATACGGGCTGAACTATTACATTTGTTTGCGAATAATAAGCTCTCAAGAACAGTTATCCTCTCATAAATCGGTTATTCACAGCAGTGCTCCCATTAATCCTCACCATAAAACACTTTGTTACAATCGCATAACATTATTGTTTACCGAAAACTTTTTGAAAACTTTTAGACCGCAGCTCTTAGGCGCCCGTTTCTGGCTTGAGCGGCGTGGCCATCGCCATCGCCGTCGCCGTCGGCGTCGGCGTCGGCGAAAATCGAGCGTTGCATGCAACGCGCGTGCGTTGCATGCAACGCGCATGCAAAGCTTGCATTCAACACGTTTCATGCAAGCGGCCTAACAGCGCGTTACGTGGGCATTGCATGCAACCCACGACCTGCATGCAACGCGCATGCTTTGCATGCAACTGCGTAATCGCGCGTTGCATCCCTATTGAAAATTCGATCCAAGCTACGTAATTTGGGACACTGAATGCCAGTCAGCAGCCCTGGTGGAACGTGCCCTGATGGTCCATCAGATGACGTCTGACTGCCACTGCCAAGGGAATTTCATCAATAAGGGCATCATTTATATAGAGTAAAGCTACACGCACTCCGGAGTGCATTTCCGGACGAAATGGCTATATGAACTCATAAATATCGCCAAATGCCTCGACAAAACAAAATGTTAAAAAAGAAAAAAAACAGGCCCACCACGGATCGAACACGCGTCCACTTGCGCGCAACGCGGACACCTTAACCCCTATGCTATGCCATCGCTTAGGAAACTCGATTTGACCATTCGTTTTATACGAGTTTAACGGAGTGCGTATAGCCACTTCCAATCCGAAATCCATTACGGAGTGCGTATAGCTTTACTCTTTATATAAAGCTCATATTCCGAGGTGGCAATCCTGGATGGCTATGAAGCGGTTCACAAGCCGAAGTGGCCATCTTGCATGGCTGTGGAACGGTTCACAAATCCTCAAAATGAATGCAATTCATGACATCAAAAATCAGGAAACGTGTGTACCCGTGCTTTGTTTTTTTCCGCTTTGAAATTGCGTTTTTCAGGCAAAAGGGACATTCGTTTACAAACGGGATCACATGCACCGTAAGTATGTTTTAAAGAAACGCCCTCGATGTCTGGACCTTTCGAAACGACCGTATACACTTTAATTCACAAAACCCATGCGACTCCGGTGAAGCTAGATAGCAAACATGCATGCTACGACAGACAGCCCTGGCTTCCACGGATGAACGCGAGCAGCAGACATATCTGAACTAAGCTCGCGGATGCTTTTTTGTCTGCACTCTTCATGAAACAATACTAATGAGGTGCGACACAGCGGTAAGGCCAATAGCCCATGCCGGATAGAAAGGTATAAACTTTCTAGCCCAAATCTCTCGGACCGAGTCAGGAGCATTTTAGTATTGCAGCGCGAGATTTCGACAATGAGCGCACCGCTGTAAAAGAATGCTTAGGCTGCATATACAGTTAAGCCTTCAGCATGTTATACAAAGCAGTCGTACATCAATCGCCGTACTTCAGTTCTACTCACCTGCCATGCAGAGTACTTTCGCGTAGTGGAACGATCCTTTTGTTTGCGCGTCTCTCCGGCCCAGTAGACCTGGTACACCTTGTCGTCTTCAACTACATCGCATAAAGTTCCTTACATCGTCGGAACTCACAACAGGCTGGGTCTTGTCGAGTAGAAGTTCTACTAAAACATTAGACATTCTAGAGCCCGGACGGGATCGACAGGTTGGAGCAAGCGGGCAAACAAAACGAGTCGAGAGCGATCGTTCATGGAAGCTCGGCGAAGCCTCTATGGGCGAAGCGAAAGTGGCGTGTTCGGCGTTTCGGCGGGCTTCTGATCAGGGTTGTCGGTCGGTTGCGTGTCATATCTCTAACATCAGCGGTTTTGTGGGCTCACGTCCCGAAATCGTTTTCTCGTGCCTAGATTATTTTTCGTATTCATAGATTTGACGAAATAGTGGTATCCGAACGAACTTTACGTCCTCTGACCGTAGGTCTGTCTGCACGTCAAAGCTTTTTGACGTACAGTCAGAGACACTCGACGTACGGTCAGAGACACTCGACGTACAGACAGAATCGCCACCAAGACATCTTGACGGCATTTCGCGGTGGCCGACTGCCGCAGGAAACCATCAGAAAGCCGACAAGCGGAGTCTGACTGGAGTTTGACTGTCGGTCAGAGTAACTTGTTGGCCGATCAGACATGCTTGACGTACAGTCAGGCACAGTCAGCGGTCCCCTAGAAAACATTGACTGCCGAACAGGGTTACATTGATGGATTTTTCATTGTGGATTATGGGCAGTTTCCCGTTATGACGTCACGAGGGTTACCCTCGTGAGGGTTACGAGGGTTACGAGGGTACTCTCACAAGGGTTACGAGGTTACCCTCACGAGGATCATGAGGGTTACTCTCACGAGAGTCACAAGGTTGCCCTCACGAGGTCACGAGGGTTGCCCTCGAGGGTCACGAGGGGCTTAGAAAGTTACCCTCACGTAACACCCCCTGCCGTCACGTGACCTCAGGGAGTCACCTATCCATCAGTACTTTGCCATCCTCCTCCTCAAGAGCTGCGCTCTAATCCGCCGTTACAGGGAGTTGTAAACGACTTTCATTTTATATACAAATGTTGACTAACATTTTATTTTTAAGCAATCCCTTCGTTTTGTAATTTGTTGATGTGAGTTGAATAATACTGAAAATAATCGTAAATGTCTAAACGAAACCAAATTCATCTCATTTGGCAAAATGGACTCAAAAACCCAACAAATAATTTTGAAAGAAAAAAATTCACTTGGCACATTATCGATTCTTCTGGGGTGCGGCAGTCGAATGGCAAATATCGTATTTAGTTGTATTATTAAATTGTGCTCGTTCGAACTTCGCTGTTTAAAGAAAAACGATTTTGTGAGGTGTCATTAACATATATAATTTCTACAGATGTATGTCGCATCTTAGACACCACAGAATTTGCCATAATATTGAAGAGCGATCCTATTGAGATCTATATAATCATAACGATTTTTTTTATAGACGCTTTACACACGCGCCAGATTGAGCCGCCATGGCCGACCTTCTCTTGTTTTACCGAGATGCCAAGCCCACTGAAACGGACGTTTCCAAGCCTCCACACTGGAGGCCTATGCTGGGGAGGAGGACGCAGTAGCCCCTAAAGTGGCAATAACCTGCCTTGCCGTGGTAAGGCCGAAGTGCAGCGAACGGAATAAGAGGAAACAAAAACTGAAGGGCGGTTATGGCGGCGCCCATGCAGCTGCTGTAAAGCGTCTATAAT
>JAZHYW010042589.1:0-18381 GCA_037355805.1 Ixodes ricinus | reverse complement strand
CTCTATCTATATATAAATATATATATATATATATATAGATAGAGAGAGAGAAAGAAGAAATAAACACCCCCTGATCTGTCGGTGTCATCTCTAGTCCGCCGTCATTTAGTGCATTTTCTCGTATCATGCATCACCAACTCGCCCAGATTAATACCTTCTACAGCAATTTGCAAAGCAGGTCAAATGCTTATATTAGAAAACAAATTAATGCCATATAGAATCTTCTGTGCCGTGCATAAATACATGCAGGGCAAAGAATGATCCATGCATGCATTCTGTCATTATGATTTGTTATGTTTCGTTATGGAAGGCTTTGGGTGCCTTCGGAAGAGTAACACACTGACACAAGTATATACACCCCGCGTTTCTAGAAATTATAGACACAAGTTTAAATTTATTTAGTTCCCGTTACATGGTAAAATCACGAGTGTATCTACGCTTTGTCATTCGGAAATTAGCTGTTCGCGCTGTCAGTCTCCTACTGCAACAGGATTTCTTGAGACAGACTTAGTTCAGCTGCTTGATCTTCCAATCATCTCCTCCTAGAGAGCATTGCGGGGTAAGGAATCCGATTCCCGCTATGCTGCTCTATAAATCTCGCTAATTGTTATAGAATAGGTTTCTGTATTACGACACACGCTTCTGACTTTCCGTACATTGCCCGCAATGGGCTATGTATGCTTCATGCTGCTTTGATCTGTGCGTAACAGCTTTGGTTTCAGCTTCCATTGGGCTGACAAGGCCGGAGGGAGCATAAACAACTAAAATATGCACAACATCGATTTAAAAAAATACCAAATGAAAATAAACAACCATAAATCAACCACAAAGAAAGAATTTGAAAAGTAACATTGAAGATTTGCGGTAAAATAGTGAATTGAGGCACTCCTAATGTGAGATGGAAGACTGTTTCATTCATTTATGGTAAACGTAAACATTTCTTTTGAACACTCGGCTTGGCAATAGGGTACGAGAATCGTGCTTGCATGTCTGTGACGTGTCCGACGTGAGGTTTTAAATTGCAGAAATGTGTTAAAGGAGAGACGAGATAAGTCATGAAGAATGATATGTAAAATCTCTAGACGATTAGTCCTACGACTATTCATAGCAGGTCAATTTTAGAACTTTGATAGAATTTGGTGGGTGTAGCTCAATCGCCACCTGCAGAACTCATGACGCAAAAGGCCGGCGTCATTAGCCCCATGTTTCAAAAACCTCGTGTTCAATTACCCCGTCTCGCGTTCTCCGCGTCCCAAAAGCGCCGTCCTCACTGTTTCCATCTTACCCAGTTGGCGCTTCAATCAGCAGCATTGGTCCTTGTCTTAACCAAATCTGTCTAGAGTCTGAAAACGCTCTTTTAAGTAAAAGCAACAACAAAGTAATGTAACTTTGAACTATCGAAAAACTAAGAATGACGTACCATTGGCCAATTACATATAGTTGAATAAGCATCTATGCACTCCGCAGTCGCTGTCACGGAGTGAGTTTAGACGCAGAATTATAGACTTTATCTAACTAGATTTATACAAATATTTTTAGAACGACGTAAGGAGAATAAAACTGGTATTTGGTGCGGTGTTAAGTATATATACAGGAGCTGCGGGTTAGCAAACACTTTAGACAGAAACCACGTCGTCGGATCAACGAATCCGTACCTGCTTCAGAGTTTACCAAAGCTTTGGTTAAATGCTTATTTATAAATGTTGTAACTTCAAATGTTATGCCAGTGACTGATATGTTTGCTTGGTTTCAATTCTAACGTCACAAAATGCAATAGTGTTTAGCGCACGCCTGAGGAAAGAAACGCTTTATCCAGGTATTCCTAACTTGAGTCCCGGGTATGGCATCATTACGTTACGCGAGCTCGAGTGCACACTTACTCTCTCTTATTTAAAACCAGATTGCTCCGCAGTCACGTTGAAGTCCCGTCCACCTAACATGGGAGATTCGCGTCATAATCTTCTGAAACAGGGGCTTTGAAAGCGGGGCAAAAAAACAACAGAAACGGGCGTTTGCTGCGGGACATTTGACACATAGATTTTTGAAAGTGGGTGCTTTCTTGCACCTCCCAATGTGGTGATTCATTCATCTATACTCTTTAAAGACAAAGTGCAAAGCTTTCTTTTGCACTCCTTCGAGCTGTTTGATATTCGCCTTTGTTTCGGGGTCCCACAAAACGTCCGCGTACTCTTTAACCGGTCGAATGATTATACTACAACTTACAAGCTTGGTTGAGGACGTGCTGTGCTTCTGCTGCCTTTTCAGTAACCAAAGCTTTGCCGAATCTGTTTTAACTATCGAGGATATATTATTCTTCTAGCTGAGATTAGAAGAGTTTGTGACTCGTAGATACTTGAACTCATGAACACTTTGCATTAAAATACTATTTATTGAGCAGTCAATTACCAAGCGGTCTTTTTGTCAGTTATGCTTACTGTTACGCGTCTCGAGTTGTTCAAATAATATTTTCCAGCCCTTCCACCATTAAGAACGATGTCGTGGGGGCATGACATCGTCAGAGAAGCTTCGATGCAAACCCGTCTCTTCATCCAGGTTTTCCTGGCTGCTGCTCTGTCAGCGGTACGCACCCGATGGCTACCAGAGCGCCACTACACGAATGTCACCCAGCAGCTCCAAATCAAGCCGGCTCCCTTACCCCTGTGCGGAACGGTACTGACCTTTCCGCAACAAGTGGAACGAGGAACCACCATCGTCTGGCAACACGGAACAGCGCCTGACACACCTCCCCCGAATCTACATCTACGAAAGCACGCCCCTTCTGAAGGCCAGTCGGGGCATGACATCGTCAGAGAAACTTCGATGCAAACCCGTCTCTTCATCCAGGTTAGCTGCTACTTTGATCCTACCTGTTGTCGTAGCGACATTATTTGCCTTTTAGGCATGTCGTGCCCCGGCGACTTTTTTGTGTTTTACAAGAGATTCCGTACTGTCATGCATATTTTTGCTTTGAACTACGTCCATTTATTGCACATGCTTCTCATTTTGTCTGGAAACGTCGAGACGAACCCAGGCCCATGTCGATGTCTCTCAATTAGATCTTATTCTAGAAGCGATAACCAGAATTGAGGTTGGCCAGGCAAGCATGCTTACCGCTATCTCAACCCTTCGGATCGAGCAGAACACTACTGACTCACGCGTGAAAGAGCTGATGGAGAGAGTTACCGCTCTCGAACAAAATATTGCCTCGGCCAATCTTCCTCCCGTCCAGCTCTACTCTCGTCACAGACCATAGCACAATCCCAGCAGAGCTCAGCGACATTAGGGCCAGATGTGACGGCACAGAAAACAGGCTTCGACGCTCTAATCTCCTGTTTTTCGGTATACCTGACTCGCTATATGAAAATTGGTCCCAATCAGAAAAAAAAGTGGTTGAATTCTGCATACAGCATCTTGGCATTGAACTCGATCCTTCGAATATCGAGCGGTCTAATAGGCTGGGGCACTTTTCACAAAACAAGAATCGACAAATTATTGTGAAATTGCTACGTTTCAAGGCTAAAGAGAGCATACTGGGCTCTGGTTCTAAGCTAAAGGGTAGTGACTTTGCTGTCCGGCAGGACCTGTCAGAAGCCGTTCGTTTGGCTCGCTCTAAGCTCTTTCTGTACGCCCAGACCCAAAATGTGCCCCTTAAAATCCGTTTTAATAAATTGTATATGGCCGGCAGGTGTTTTATTTACGATGCCGCGACTGATTCAGTTATGGAGGCTCGCGCCTGACTCCCTCCGAAATCAAGCCACCGCGAGTTTGGCAACATCTTCAGTCAAACAAAATAAAAAAACATTTCCGGTTACTCGGTTGTATTTACGAACATACGTAGCCTCGTACAAAAGAGGGACGTGTTAAGCGCTTACTGCGAAGATAGTGACTCGGATATAGTCGTTCTTACTGAAACTTGGCTGACGCCTGATGTTCGGGATGGCGAGTTGTTCCCCCGTCACTTAGATTTTTCGGTCTTCAGATGCGACAGAACGCAAAACAACGCGGTGGTGGCGTCCTCGTCGCAATTAAGAACCATATTCCATCTTTTGTTGTACATGTTGTACATGTGTGTCGTGACCTTGAACTCGTTTGTGTTTGTACCTGCTCGGCGTATAGCAAAGTTGTACTTATAGCATGTTACAGGCCACCCAGCAGTCACGGTAATTTCACTACTAAACTGCACTTTTCCTTGCTAGAGATAATAAACCGCTTTCCTCATGCCAACTTTTTACTGTTTGGTGATTTCAATTTTCCGGATATATGCTGGTCAAGTCTCTCGTCTAAGGGCCCTAGTGAATCGCGGAAATTCCTCGAATTATGTTTAACTTTCAACCTAACACAAATGGTCGATTCCCCGACTCGGCTAAACAATATCCTGGATCTTGTTTTGTCATCGTCACCCGATCTGGTTTGCTCCATTGACTATAGTAATGGTTTCAGCGATCATAAGTTATGCAAGTCACCCTAACACAGCCCAAAACTGTGAAAACCCAAGTCTCAAAAATGATTCATGATTTCAATAGGGCTGACTACGCGGAAATAAATCGAGAACTAATGTGCATATTACGTACACTTTCTTGCTGAACAATCCACAAGAACGGTCGAATGCAACTGGTTGTTGTTTCGGAACAAATTGTATAATCTTATTGAGCGTTTTGTGCCATTGATTTGTATTCACAGTGACGCCGGTAATCCTTGGTTCAACAATGGTATTAGGTCTCTGGGGAACAAGAAAAAGCGTCTTTTCAGAAAAGCTAAAGAGAAACCCGTCTTCACTAGCATGGGATTCCTACTATGATTGCCTTAAAGAGTATACCCGCCAGATTAAAGAGGCAAAAAACAAATATTTCAATAGAGACCTAGCCACCCTCATGCAAACCAAACCCAAAAAAATTCTGAACCCTTATTTCTCCAAGTGATCACTCCCGGTCTATTTGTTTTGATTGATGCCAACGGCTGCCCTGTCCCTGAAGCTTCTTGCCCTTCAGTAATGAACGAGTACTTTGCTTCTGTTTTTACTTGCGTGAACCCTTAGAACGTCCCTATTGTTCATCCAGCTCCTTATAACACCATGGCACCTATTATCATCTCCCCTGACGGCGTAGCCGTACTTTCAGATCGCCTCAAAGTTACATCGTCCCCCGTAACCTGAAAACATTTCTTCAAAAATCCTCATAAACACAAAAGACATATCAAGCGAGTACCTCACGCCCTTATATACCCAGTCATTGGCAGAGGGACGTCTTGCTCCGGACTGGAAGGAAGGAAAAGTCATACCGGTCTTCAAGGACGGTGATCGATCATTACCCTCTAACTACAGACCTATATCGTTAACTTGTATCCCATCCAAACTTCTAGAGCATATAATTTTTTCTCATGTGGTGTCTCATCTTGATCAGAACCACTTCTTTTTCGACCACCAGCATGGCATTCGCAGGGGTTTTTCTTGCGAGACCAAATTGTCACTGTTTACCCATGAATTTCATGCCAACTTCGAATCTCATCATCAGACCGGCGCAATGTTTCTAGACTTTTCGAAAGCATTTGATCGTGTTCCGCATCTTCGCTTACTAAAAAGCTCTCTGCACTCAAAATAAACGATAGCGTCATTTCATGGATTCACAATTTTCTTTCTTCACGAGTACAGTTTTCAGTTGTGAACAGTCACGAATTTGGTTTATGCAACGTTACGTCAGGAGTACCCCAGGAGTCGGTCCTCGGCCTTCTCCTTTTTCTAATATTCATTAATGATCTCCATCGTTCCATTTCCTCCAAAGTGCGTCATTTCGCAGACGATTGTGTATTATACCGACCAATTGCTTCTCCGGACGACCATGTGCTCCTTCAGAATGACTTGTGTACCATAATGAATTGGTGTTCCGACTGGCAGATGAGCCTGAATTATTCAAACTGCAAACTCGTACGTTTCACTCGCAAGCGCTCTGTTTCGTCATGCATATATTCTGTTGGCCCCCAACCCATTGAAGACGTCCCATCATACAAGTACCTTGGTGTACTCCTTACCTCCGATTTATCCTGGGCCGCTCACATCGAATCCATTTCACTCGCCACATCAACAACTTTGGGATACATCCGACGCTGCCTAAACTCTGCTCCTCCGAATCTTCGTATTTTAGCCTACCAGACATTCGTTCGACCAAAACTTGAGTACGCCGCCGCCATCTGGAGCCCTCACCAAATCTACCTTACCACCCAACTTGAAGCCATCCAAAATCATGCCGCTCGCTACATACTCTCTGTATACGACCGTACTGCTAGCGTTACGGCTCTAAAATCTCAATTAAACCTAACTTCATTAGCTACCGCCGTAAATGCTCGCGTCTCTGCCTATTTCACAAAATATTCCACCATCATCCGGACATTAGATCGATGCTTTTACAACCTCCTCCCCGATCCTCTCGTAGATTAACGAACTCTGCTGTGCAGCGCATCTCTGGAACCACTAACGCATTTAATACCTCATTTTTCCCCTAGCGATTTCAGAATGGAATGTACTACCTGAGTGCATCGCCGTAATAATATGAACGGACGCTTTCCGTTCCTTCTTGGTTTTGCATTTTCAAGGGGAATAATGACTGCCTGTTTGCTCTCTATTTTTGGTTCCTGGTGGATTATTATTGAGTGCGTGTTTGTTGATGAAATAGTTGTTGTTGTTTCATTGTTTGTTGCTGTTTCATTGTTTCTTTCGTTGATTGATATGTGATTGATCCCCCCCTTATGTAATGTCCCCGAAAGAGGACTTTTAAGGGTAAATAAATGAATGAATGAAAAGAAGAAGTGTAAAGATTCACATATAAATACATGTGAATATCTGAATAGTGTATCTTCCTAGAAGGCTCACCATCATTTCGAGAAATATGCTGCAATGAATTCCCTCGTCAAACTTCAAGTTACTGATAAAAGCAATAACAACACCGCAATACAATACTATACAAAGCACACACCTCCGAGAGACAGAGCATTGACTAACAGTTCAATTGTACAAAAACATAGTCGGAGTGCAGGCGAACTGGTGTAAGTTGGACATGATGGTAAACCTGAGACTGGGATAAAAAACAAGGAAAACTCGAAGGAAGAAAGAAAAAGCACAGGCAACATCTCAAACTCAGCGACAAATGTTATTTTGTACGCCGGCCTTATACACCACCTCTCCAACGTCCCCGAAAATCACGAGCAGTAACAATACCCCAAGGCCAAGAAAACACAAGAAAACAAAACAAAAAGGAAACTGGCAGCTTTTAACAAAAACGGTGGTAAACCTTTCCTTATGCCCCCTAACCTTGGCTACGGAACATCTACACAAAGGGTCACAGCTCAGCATAACCACAACCTTGTTCTCGGCGCAAGGAGGGTGTTTACAACTGTGTGCAAGGAAACGACTTTCTCCACCGAGAACGAATAAAAAATACTAACACTGCGCTTTCTCGGATAATCTACACAGTCCAAAGACACACATTGACACTGCTAACACATCGGAAATGTCTACTCGGATCCGCAACCTTACAAAAAGCTACAACCTTTTTTAAACAAAAACAGAAAAAAAGAAGACACTTGCAAGCGCAGAAATTGTTTACACTCGTTCCCAAACTGCAATGACGCCTGACTTATATTAATCAGACGTCTTTATACGAAGTGTTTCTTGAACTACACGTATCATGGCATTACATTTGTTTCTGAACTACTTTTGCTTCGGTCCAGTTCAATTTACATGCATGACATTCCAGAAAGCGCCTGGCCAACTCAAACTTAGGAGCGTTGTTTTTTCTCATTTCTTTTGCATTCAATCAGGGAATCACTTTTACACCTCGAAGCCTGACCTACGTATTTAAACCCGTACTCCAAAGAAATCTCATAAATCAAAAATTTCTCACACAGAACCGACCTTTTGCGACGTCCTTTCTCATAACATAAAAGCATCAGCCATGAAGATTGGCATGTTGAATGTGTTAATACCCGATTTCAAGTTAGAAAACTTTCGCCGTTTTAATCGGGATTGAAGGAATGTCATAAAACAACATCTCGAAAGGTCGGTTGTGTGTAAGAAATCTATTGTTCACGACATCTCTTTGGAGTGCGGGTACATAGGTCAGACGTTGAGGTTTATAAATATTAGACTGACTGAATACAAGCGGAGTGTGAGAAAAGACGCATCCAACTCCGAGTTGGCCAGGCACCTTCAGGAATGTCATGCATCGTAGCCCTACTGGTCCGGAAACGAGCAATTACCACTAAGCATTTTTGAAAACCGGAGACGACGGACGAAAAAGGGGACAACACACAAACGTCTCAATTGAGAGGTTTGCTGCGAATTAGTCCCCTTTTTCGTCCGTCGTTCTGGCTTCAAAATGCAACATCAACCAGCTCGCCTGCTTACTTACTTTATCTTCAATTTACTAAGAACGTAATGATATGAAACGATTAGTCCAAGCAACAATTCGAATAAAGACGTCTGGTAGCTGTATAAGACAGGCGTCATTGCAGTTTGGGAACGTGTGTAGAGCAATTTCTGCACTTCTGAGTGTGGTTCGTTTTGTTTAAACGAAGGCTGTAGCTTGTTAAAAGGCTGCAAATCCCGGTAGACATTTCGAAGTTTTAGCAGTGCCTCTGTCTCTTCGGACGGTGCGGATTGTTCGCACCGTCTGAGCTTTGTAGCGGTATTTCAGTTTTGTATGGCATATTTGGTTCGTTCTGGGGGACGAGGTCGTTTCTTTTCGTTAACTTGGGAACCTCCTACTTTCGTTAAGCGCAAGGATCGTGGTTATGCTGAGTGGTGACCCTATCCGTAAGTGTTTCTCAGCCGCGGTTAGCCAAGCTAAGAGAAGGTTTACCCCTGCATTAATTGCATCATCCTCAGGTTTACCTGCTTCTGTTAAAAGTTGTTTCTTTACACTTTTTTCTGGTTGTGGGGCAATGTTGCTTAGGTGATTTCTGTAACGGTGTTGAAAACGTGGTATTTAAGGCGCGTACAAAATAAACTTTATAGCTGAGTTTGAGACGTGGCCTGCTCTTTTTTTGTCTTCCTTCGTGTATTCTGTTTTCCTACCCAGTTGAAGGTTTACCTTCATGTTCAATTCAACTGTATATTTGGGTTCTTCGGCGTGCGCAATAAGAGGGATGGCAACACTGCTTTCTATTATTCGTCTCCGCGAGAGGTGCAATAATATTTTCCGTATCTCACTGGTGCAATAAGGTGTAACAATATTTTCCGTATCTTACCATTTGGCAAAAATGCTAGCTCTTTGTTTGATAACGTCAAGGATGGGGAACCGACACATTCATCTTTAAGCTATGCAATCATTGGTATCACAATGATATCTCTAGTGAGCTTCTGCCTACTTCTACATATACTAGAACCCCATGTAAAGTGAGCCTCACTACCTGCAATCACGACAGTGTAGACCTAAACATCCTAAGATCACGTTGTGGATGTTCTAGTAATGTAGTCTTAGCCGTTTGTTAAAGCACCGCCCAGTTTGACCATTTATTGCTTGCTGCAAGAAATAAGAATTAAATAAAGTACATCATATAAATAAAAAAAACGTTATTTTTTTCGAGCAGCGTACTTGCTGGTTGTATTCGTATTAACTATTTTGCTTTAACTGGACAGCTTATTGGGGACGAAACGACTGCATATACAAAGACAATACGACGGAGTTATGCTACCCTTCCCGTTCCTTGCGTAGAACCGAAAAATACAATTGAGTTTTATGTCCACGCTATGTGTCTCTTGGGTATGTGTCCTGTCTCGTCCGCTGTTGTCTGGCACTCCTGTTATTACGCTTTACCAACTCGCCTAAGCCGCCATCCTCACAATGCTTATAAAAACAACGAGAATCATATTTTTCAGCACTGATCCCTGCGGAACGCTAGATATAACCGGCTTAGCTGGGGATCCAACACCGCAAACTTCGACGAACTGGTGGCCTCTGCTTAAAGAGAATTTTATCCACTGGGTGATTCAAGGAACGGCAGGGTCTTTAAATCGACCGCATAATTCGATTTCTTAACCTATCGCGTTCCGATTTTGTACAGCGTTAGCCACAAGAGGTGAGTTTTTCTATAAAATTCGCAAAGAGCGAGGTTACCTAAGGAAAAAGTCAACAAAGAAAAAGTCTTAACTCCTATGGAAACGCAGCGAAGCCATCGGTCTTCAAACCATAGGGCGCGCAATGGCTTGCAGACCGGTGGCTTCGCTGCGTTTCCATAGGAGTTAAGCCTTCTTCTTTTTTTACTTTTTCCTCGGGTAAGCTTGCTTTTTACGAATTTTATAGAAAAAATGCACCACCTGTGACCAACGCTGTACAAAATCGGAAAGCGATAGGTTAAGAAATAAAATATTGTGGTCGATTTAAAGAGCCTGGCCGCTCCTTGAATCACCCAGTATGTTTGATGAGCAGTTTTCTTCTTTTTGGGGGACACGGCGGTTCAAGGCCTCTCGAAATATAAAACCACTACGCCATTCTGCCCCTTCTTATCAGAACCTTCGCAAGGTCATTCACTGTGTGAAGGGGCGGAGTTCTCGTAGAAGTGACCACGTCAAAATCATTATTAGCTTTTGACAAAAAAACATGTTATCCTCGAGATGCGAAGTAACGTAAATAAATGAACAAAACGCATTCTAGCGTAGCTCTTTACGCATGTAATCAATTACCATAAACATAGCCTGATGATGCAAGTTAAGCGTTTTGGTAAATAGGTAAAAATACCTGAAAGGATAGAACATAAAGGATTAGGACAGAAACATTACTGCCATTATTGGACAATGTTGTTGCTCAACAACATTAAGCAATAACATTATTATAGGTTCTTCCTCAATGAGAGAAGTCCTGTGCCCATCCCAGTCGTAGATGTGTTATCCTTTCGTGTATTCGTAAACTCAACCTGTGCTAAGAATTAACATATCTTGCAGCTGTTAAGCCACCTCAAGGAGACATTTTTTTATGTAGCGTGTGCCGTTTTAACTCTGCGACCGATTTGCACTTCTCTGTAACTTAGTTGCGGAACAGCCGAGTTTAAAAATTTGTAACAGTCATAGAATGATCAAACTAGAAAAAATATTTGATAGTGTTATTTCTTCGCACCAATAATAATATAGCTACCATGCCCCATCCATGACCAGTCGCAATAGAAATTAAACTAAACCGAGTATTTATCAGCCACTTTTGTTTCTCGCCTCTAGGTTTTCAAAATGTTTAATGTTCACTCAGGCCGCCTGCATGTTTTCTGTATGAATGAAAAGCATCACAAGAATGATTTTTTGTTGTTTGTACACTAACGGCCATTCTTCCAGTAATCTTACAGGGCACTGAATATTTTCCTATTCTCCGACCGACCTGACGTCCGGACTCAGCCTACGCTACAAGCTTTCTTAGCCAATCCCGTTCTCTGAACGTAGCCCGTGATACGTGTTCCGCGCGTTGCTGTGCCCCCTCTCTAAGGTCACGTGACAATCACACAGCCTTCGATTGGCTGCGATGGCTCATAACATCTGCTGCGCTTGGACGTAATGTGGAAGGGTGTATTGTCGATAATTCATGGCTCAACACGCAAACTAGTGACTTGATAACTGAACAAGAAGGCAAGTCGAAATGCTTTATTGAGTTCTTGTCGCTTAAGTATGAAAGCGCAACTGAATAATGATTGTCATATTGATATCGTTTTAGTTCCAAAAGAGCCAATTGCTGCTTGAATCATGTGTCACAACGAGGGGGAAAAATAAAAATCGAGATGATATAAATCATAATTTACATCTTGATCTAAACAGTGATTTAAATCAAATATTTTTATGCTGATGTGAATCAAACCTGTTCAGGCACAAATAATATCAAAACCACATGTTTACGGTTCGTCTAGCATTCGATGCATATTCTGTATTTATGTGATTTTGTTTGCAGTTATATCAAACAATTATTAAGCAAGACAGATATTTAGCGATATGAACATGAACAAAAAGCGGTGCTCTTTTGGGCGAATTGTAGATTTGGTCGAACTTTCTTTCTATCTTCAACGTCGTTCGTGAACAACGTATTGTCGTATTGAAAGCGAAAGAAAAAGAAATAATGCCATTGCAAGCACATCAAAACGTAAAAGAAAAAGAAAAAAAAGACTTATTCACAGCTCGACAAACCAAGCTGCATTTGGTCTAGTATAGCGAGGTTTGCATAAAGTCCTTAATTACACTGACTTTAATCTAAAAGATTTTTTTCTTCCGAATTGTTTTTAGTCATTAAATGAAGTAATCACTAATCCTGCATGCTTACAAATACATTTGATAATAGAGAACCAGAAGCTTCTAGCTACAGTGAAATCATAATATGTTATTTAAATCAAATAAATTAGTTATATAATAACTGATTCATTTGACTTAAAAAGTCGCACTTATTTATACCAGCGAAAGAAACCAAGTATTGAAAACGAAGACGGTCTAATATTTTTTAGGAATCTCTACGATTGAAATATTACACTGTGATACCCATGAAAATTTCGTCATAGGAACATGCATCATGATCATCATCATCATTTATTATTCCTTGAGGGCTCAGGGGCAATATACAAGGGAGTGAACACTTCAAAAACAAACAAATAACACAACTATTTATCAACAAAAACACGTGGCAATCTAGTGATAGGTTAGAAAAAAGAAGCTAATGGCTGCAGAAAATTTCCTAGTGTCAGATAAGGAAACAATTACGTCAGGCAGTGTGTTCCAGTCGTCAATGGCCAATGGTAAAGTAGACATTTGGTGAGTGACGGTTGACGATGATATTGGACGGAGTTTACAAGAATGGTCGAGACGAGGGAAAATGCGGTAAGGAGGCGATAGCAAACTCTGTCTGAGATGACTGTTGTAAAAAAGATCCGATGAAGAAGAGAAAGACGAGACACCCTGCGGCAGTGAGAAAGAGTGTCAAGGTTAGCTGATCGGCGAAATCCTGATATGCTTGCGTAAGGGGAATAGTCGGAATAAATAAAACGGAGGGATCTGCTGTGAACGGATTCCAGGTTGTTAGTCAGGTATGACTGCCACGGTGACCATATGGAAGAAGTCAAGTCTAGTTTAGTTCTGACCTAGGTAGTATAAGCTAGTTGGTTTACTGGGGATGTAGGTTGTTTGAGGTTACGGCGAAGAAATCCGAGAGTGCGGTTAGCATCGGCAATGACAGATGTTGTGTGAGTGATCCACGACAGGTCAGATGTCAGATGAATTCCTAGATATTTATACGATTAACAAGCAGTTACTGGGATGCTAGAGAGGTGGAGAGGAGGATAGAACATGTGGACTGCGGGAAAAGGATAGCGATTTACATTTATTATAGTTTAAAGCCATTTGCCATTTATGACACCACTGAATTATATGTTGGAGATCGTTCTGCAAGATTAGTTGATCGTGACGTGAATGAATCGGTCTATAGATGACACAGTCATCGGCGAACAAACGTACTTCAGAAGTGATGCCATGGTGGAGGTCATTAAGGTAGATTAAAAAAGAAGGGGGCCAAGAACGGTTCCTTGAGGGACGCCAGACGTTACTGTGCATGTGGTAGATTTTACATTGTTAACAGAAGTGTACTGAGTGCGATTAGTGAGGAATTCAGCAATTCAATTGACTACAGAGGGATGAAGATAAACATCTCTTAGTTTCATTAAAAGACGTTGAGGGGGACCTTGTCGAATGCTTTGGAGAGGTCAATGAAGATGGCGTCAGTTTGAACATTAAAATCGAAATTTTGAGTAAACGTCAGTTAGAAAGGCTGTTAGCTGAGTTTCGCAAGAGTATGACTTGCGAAATCCGTGCTGGTACTTGAAAAGGAGGTTATGAGAGTCAAGAAAGTTTATTATGTTAGAGTAGAGAATATGCTCCAAGATTTTGCATAAAACGCTGGTGAGCGAGATGGGACGATAGTTGCTGATTTGTTGGCGATCGCCTGTTTTATGAACGGGTATGACGTTAGCAATCTTCCAGTCGGATGGAACTTCAGAGAGTTTAAGAGATTGAGAGAAAATGTCGCAAAGGAAAGCGGAAGAAATGTGTTTAGTCTTTATTAATACCTTAGAGTTAATTTGGTCACCTCCGAAGCTGGAGGACACCTTCAGTTGATCTATAGCCTTAAGTACTCCAGCGCGGTCAATTAAGATAGGATTCATAAGAGGGTGAATGGATTGGCACGAGTCGGGAATATTTAGCAAGTCCTCGTTAGTAAAGATGGAACAGAAGAAATTGTTAATAGCAAGAGCGCCGTGTTTATCTGAAAGCGGAAGCCTGTCGTCATCTACAAATTGCAAAGGAAGTGATAGTGCCGGATTGATTATTTTTCAAAACTTCTTTGGTTTAGTGGTTAGTATGTTGGGGAGGTCGATACTATAAAATTTGGTTTTGGCTTGATTTATGGCGGATTTATAAGCCCTAGCGTATTCGTGATAGGCGTCCCAAGAAGCCGTAGTGATGACAGCCTTAGTCCGCGTATAGAGTTTTTTTCCTATTGGATTGACTATGAATTGTTTTATTGTACCAAGGGTTAGTGTTATCAGATATTATACGGGTCAGTGGAATAAAACGTTCGACTAGGTAGATCACTTTATCTTTAAAGAGAGTCCAGTTTTCATTAACCGTTCTTTCCCAGAAGTTAACTGAGAAGGTATGATAAAAATCTTCGAGGTTCGAGTTGATAGATGCGTAATCAGCTCTCGCGTAATTGCGAATGAATTTGCAGTAATGTGACCTACGAAGAGCAGAGAGAGAGAGAGAGAGTTAAATCGATGACGAGATGGTCACTAATGCCCGGTAAGTACGTGATGTCACTAAAGAGTGAGGGGTCTTTGCTTAAGGGGTGCTCCGGCCGTTTTTTGAGCTACCTAAACAAATTGCATTTTCTGACCACCCGGGCTTCAGTCGTCACGGTATGCTATTTATTTTCTCCAAATTCAAAATAGCAATTGAGAAAACCGTAAATGAAGTTGATGCCAAAACCAGCATTCAAATTTTCGCGCACTCTTCAGTGGTGTGACGTCACACATGGTACAGACTTTCAGGTCGTTCATGTAGTCTTAAACAGAGTATGTCAAGTGTTTTTTGTGTGCTTCTCAGTGAATCAGTTACCAAACATTCTTTTCCTACCATCAAACGTCTTGTAATCAGTTGGGAACATGGCTTACTGCCCCTTTGTACCATTTCTGTCGTCACACTTCAATGTTGCTAGTAGGGACTCCCAGTTTGAGAAACACGATGAAAACGAAATTCGAAAATTTAATAACTTCGCGAATTTTTTTTTTCACACAATACTTGGGGAACTTGTAGATCCATGTCTATCGGTGTGTTGAGCCAATTTTGAAGCAAATCAACGACCATGAAAAAATCGCCTGAGTACCCCTTTAAGCATAAGTCGAGTATATGGCTGCAGTGATTAGTAATCCTAGTAGGCTGAGTGATAACATTTGAAAAGTTGAAATCTAAACAAATGTCTATAAATTCTTGAGACAATGCGCAACTTGAGAAAATGCGCAGCTAGAAGAAAGGAATCAGCATTTATTGAAAAGAAGACAGCGAGGTCAGCCAGCCTCGCTGTCTTCTTTTCAATAAATGCTGATTCCTTTCTTCTAGTTGCACATTTTCTCAAGAAAGAGCAGAGCCCAGAAATTTCCCTAGACCCCCCTAGTTTTCCTAAACACCCTCCCTTGAATCTAAAAAAAAAGGAAAAAATAAAATTCTTTTTTTTCAGATTAAGTAGAAAACACCACCTCTCAGGTGTATATATAGAGAAAGGAAACATACATTACGGGTATGAGCATTTGGTTAATAGACGTCTGTAATTTAGCTAGTGGACTAAAAAAGAAACAGTTTTATATTTTATCTAGCCTCGCCTCGCATCGCCTCCCCTCCCCCCCCCCGAGCCATTGGGACACCCCCCCTTGATTAGAATCCTGGGAAACCCCTGGGCAGGCCAGTGAATGTTCGGGTAATTGAAATCGCCAAAAAAGTAACATAGGCGTTAGGGTATTTAGTTGTGATTTCAGAAAGACACTTATATAGCTTGGTAACAAATTCTTTATCATGATCTGGCGGTCTATAGCACACACCCACTATTACGAAGGACGTCGTAGCGACGTACACCCAAACAACTTCCAAGTCGGTAACGATCGGTATAACCCGAGACGGAATTTGATTTTTATAGCTAAAAGCATACCTCCCCCTCCTAGCAGATCTATCACACCTATACACATAAGTCAATGTGTGTAAACTGACGTAGTGTAAAAAAACAAAAAACTTGTATTATTTACATCCGGAAAACGTTTACAGTGGAAGCAGAAATATTAATTTAAAAAGTGGTATGACATCTTGTGCTTCGTTATTTGTTTATTTGAAGACTAAATTGATCACTAAACTCGACAAAATAATTTACTCAATATACAGTACCCTATTTAAGAGTTAAACTATTTCAAATTTATACTTAAAATATTTTGGTACAATATTATTTGACCAGGTGAATATATAACAGTAAAATAAAATACAAATACGAACATTTTATTTGTTTTTTTGTCACCTCTGAAACTATGTATAAAAAGTAATTGAGTTCCAAAATATATCAAATTGTTTAAAGTATTTAAAAATGTTCTAGAATCGTTTTATGGTTTTGTATTTCTTTTGCATGTTATCAATTCGCGTGTACATCTCTGCTAAAGCAAACCTGGAAATAAACACCCACCTTTGGTTTTTAGCCCAAACAAGTGGTCGTTGTTGCAGAAACTATTGGCTTTAAGAAGCTTAATTTTAAATTATATTTATGATGTCCTAAATGCAAAATTACCGGACAAAGTCAATAGCAAAGAAAGACGAAACTATCAAGCTTCGAGGAGCATAATTACTCTAGTCGGAACTTTTCCTGCGATCAAAAACGCCTTCTACGTTCAAAAACATTCAAAACCAATTAGTTTATCTGCGATCCCAAAATAAAATTGCAAGAAGACAATAGAAAGGAATATTAGTGAGTCATTGAGTGGAAACGTGCAAAGAAGGATCTCATGCGTTCCGGTGTTAGCCATCTCAATGCGATCGCGCACATCTCACATTCCGTTCAACCTAAAAGAGGCCCTGCGCAGACGGCGTCAGAACATTAAAACTTTGGTTTGGGCTGGTTAAAACTTATACGAAACGTCCGCTCTTTCACGTCTAATTTGCCTTCGGGCACCGTCGCTTTACGCGGAAGCGTACAAACTTTGTTTTACGCAGAAGCGCACAAAATTAATGGAGTCCATAAAACAATTTATCTTTCTTTCTCTTATTTAAATTTTGAATATGTTCATGAGGAGAGTAACTTTGCAAAAGCCTATGACATAAAAGCAAGACGCGAACGCGATATGTAAAAACAAGGCAGAAAAGCGATTAAAACGAGAAAATCTTCCATACTTTTTTTACAGTATTTTTTATAACGAGAAACTAGGGTTAGAGTTTTTTTAAGCCCTAGTATTAAGTTCGGGGCTAAATGGACCCCTAGAAAAGAAGCCAAAATAGGTTAACTACTTAGCTAAGATCCTAAAGCTTTCATTAACTTTTGTTTTGTTGCTGTTGTGTTTTTCTTTTTTTTTTTTTTAGGCCGGGGGAGGGGGGGCGGTTTGCAGAATAAAGTTGGCGAAATGGCGCTCGACCTCGTTACGATCTAACTATCGCGATAAATATGAATAAAACATTCTTATTTCACGCTATGGGGCGAGAAATGTTATTCTAGTGCACGGTTTTCAAGCCCTGTGTTGGAACTAACGCGTTAGAAGCAGCGGCGTTACTGGTAACGCGTTATTTTTCTTTGATAACGTACTAACGTACTTATTAGAATTACAAATGTCTAACGGGTAAAGTGATGTCGTTATTATTTTACGGTATCCCTTATAAATTTGCGTTACGCGTTACTCGGTATTTTTGATAGAAAATGGCAGCATGATTGTTTGAAAACCAAATAACTTTATTTTGTATACACTACGTAAAAGTGGCAAAGAAACCCGAACAAAGCTACGTATAAGCGGCGCCATTTGAAACTTTTCTGGAAGACACTTCTAACGTTTCCACGACTTGGCCCGAAAGGCGCGAGATTATCGCTGCGCGGAACCCCTAAGCGTCCTTGATGCAGTCTTTGTCTAGAAGCTGCTAAGATCACCATCGCCGTACTCTGAGCAGCCGTCTCGCTGGAAAGAGACATCCATTCAGAAGACACCAGTCTGCCGCCGCTCGAAGGATTTCGCCTCAGAGTTTCTAGCCACTCAGCTGGTCACATCCTTCTCTTCGAAGCAAATAAATTTTCCTTCTGTACAGAAACGATAAACTTTAAGTTTGGGATTGTTAACGTTAACACGCTTTCGGAACAAAACAAGTGT
>JAZHYW010042587.1:0-95984 GCA_037355805.1 Ixodes ricinus | reverse complement strand
GTTTGTGTGTCAGATGACCTGCTAGGTGGAATTGCGCGAGGTAGTATTGGGAAGTAATATTAATATGCGATTATAGTTGATTATCATAAATGTGGTATTGAAACCATAACAACTTTATTGCGTCATCAGGGTTTGGTCATGGCATTAACATCAGTGGCGCTCCTGGACTTGGCGGAGATCTACGAATCAGATGTGAAGACCGTGTCACACTTCATCACCATACGCTGCGTTGCTGAACTCCTGGGTTCATTGATCGGTCTGTATTACGTTTGTCATGTTGTGCATCAGTGTTGCGACTGTTCATAGAAGTTTTGACAAACAACATTAGGCAACGTCTAGAAGTAAATATTCTTGCGTTATACTCACTTGCCCTCATTACTCGATATACAATATTATCGAAGAGTGTCTTTCCCATACCACGCTGAGTTTCCGGTCATAATGTATTGTGTCCACTGTGACAAATATTAACGAGTTTTAATATAGCGTGCCTAAAAGCTTGCCGTAAGCATATCAATTAAAATTTTCGCCGCTGCGCTTGCGCCGAGTCCGAACCGCGTTTTGGACTGGCGCATTGCGACGAGGCAATTTTTTTGCGTACACAAAGATTTTGGGTACGCTGTTCCAGAACTGACTATTGTTAAGTTGTACACTCCTCGGAGCGACTAATTGTCAAGATAGACAACAAACATGTTTCAGTGGCTAGATGTGATGTACTTTCAACTCGAAATCTCTCCGTACGCCACTTTGATGAACTGTCGCCGTATGTTTTTCTCTGCAAGGATGCAGTGTTTTCCATCTCGTCTGAGTTATTTCGCGTCGTGGTCGATTGTATCTTGCGGAGTAATGGGCGAGATAAAGAAGCCTCATCTTGTATTCGGTATTTATACACACAGGTATTTATTCTTACGTAAGACAAACCGGCGACAAAACAAATCGACGTCTTAGAGCTCGTTAACGCACCAGTAGATGAGGCCGAGGTGGGTCCGAAAAAACCAATGCAAATAAAACATGCTTGAAATAATGCGGCGCAAATAAGTCTGCCATCGTATTTACTGAGATTTGTCGTCAACGAAGCCGCTCGCCATGCTTCAGCGCTTTATCAACACGAAACACAACGCCAATAACTAAGCACCTAAGTGTAAAAAATGGCGTCGTCACTACGCGGTTCATCGACAAGTCAGTACACGGCTCAGCGGAAGTGAAAAAGTGGTTTTGTGTCAAACAACGTACATAATCGGCAATAACCGTATTAGGGTTGCTTTGTCACTGAGGACTTTCTCTTGGAACTCTCTATGGCACCGCTCATTATACTTTAATTCCAGACCTGCGCAGAGATCTCATATCGCGTACACAATAGGACTATTTTAATTTACTGATGGCCGTAGTAAAACACAATTTTTAATGTGTTCAGTGCGCATAAAATAGCATAAACTATGCCACGAGATCTGATATGACTAATTTAATATTTAACCTGTGCCCGTTCTGGTGAAAACATATTTCTTTTTTTTATCTGAGGGTAGCTTATTTATGCACATTACTACTTTTCCTAATTTTACTTTTATATATGTCTAAGTATTGGTAATCGGTGTAGCTTGGCACTTCTGGAAAACAAGTGTTCATTCAAACGTGTTGAACTTTTTTTTCATTTATAATATTTTAAATATTTAGAGAGATAAATTGGGGTTTATCAAACAATGGCGAACCAGCGCCAACTGCTTGTTTGCTACACTGCGAAATGAACAAAAACAAAATCATACATAGATTTAAAAAGGACAACAGATAAAGGAGAGATGGAGATGGAGAAAGGGATGTCACATAGAATGCAAAATAAAAGGTAAATTTAAAACAAAGAACAAAATTGTCATAATATATTTTAGTCCATCTTCACACTTAAAGTTTTTGGTGAGGGTGAATCGAATTGAAGGAGTTTCATAAGAGCTTCCGTAGGCTTATACGGTTGAGTACGTCCCTTGATGTACCGAATGAGGACCCGACAGAACGTGAAGGTCCAACTGCTTGTCGTTTGTATGACTCTGTCGAATCTTCATTCACTTCAATTCAAGGTTATATTCAATAAAATCGCACAACACGTGTTTTATGTAATTGGCCTCTCTACATGATGTCCGTTCGGAAAACTCAGCTATGCCTTTTTATGAAGGTAATTATTAGTGTATGCAACATCAAGTATTATACGACGTAGTACTGTTTCAGTTGCTTTTAGAAGTCTTCGTGGAACAGAAAAATTGTGATGAGCATCAATATTGTAGAGAAAGCAGTAGTGATAATACTGATTTTCCCACATAGCCGTTTTCACTGTTGGGCCAACAATCCTTAATAAAATATTCACGTCCAATCTCGAAACGACCATACACGCAAAAATTTCTGTAAAATAAAAATGGCAATTTTTAACAGCAAAGCCGCAGGAGATGTTTGTTTACATTTTACAGATATCTTCGTTTTTATTCTTGATAGACCAATGCGTACAAATCAAAAATATTTTTAGTGACTTTTCAATCACTGTAGCTTTAACCTCAAAGTTAAATTCACAGTTGGCTTTCCAGGAAGCTGGAACGCTGGCCGTTGTGTTAAAGTTGCAACTCAAAATCACGTTTATCTCACGCAAACACTTAGTACAAACTTAGATTTTAGTAATTGTAAAGTTTACACTCATTCACTTCTAGTCTGAGTGCAGCCAATGCTACAACCACGTAGAGTCACTCAAGCAGCGCTAAAAGTGCATTGTCACAGTTCTCGTCGTCTTGAGCGTTTGCTATCACCGGGAAACCAACGTTATTAGATTGGCTCAGTTAACGGAACTGCTCATAGACGCTGCATGCACGAGCACCACCCCCCTCCCCCCTCACTCACCACGACTCGCCTCCCGTCGTTCGACCCGCCGAACGGCTGCTTTGCTAACCGCAGTGTATTCTATGGGATACGTACGTTTCGAAGCTCAGCGCCTAGACGGTGTTCCACCGTGCTCTATGGTGGAACGCGCTCTATGGTAGTCGGCGTCAACTGAGGCGTCGGCGTCGCTCCGCAAAATTTAGCGGTAACCGCCCCTCTAAATTTAGCGGGAAATTGAATTGTTTGTGAGGTCACGTGACGTTGATTTTCCAGCTAAATCTAGCGTAGAAACGAAATATGTTCATGTGTGACGCGACACGAACTCATGTGACGTCATTTCCCCGCTAAATTTAGCGGGGATACTGAATTGGTGTCGAGGTCATGGGACGTCAATTTTCCCCTAAATTAGTGGGGAAATTGACATCACGTGACCTGAAAAACAATTCAGTTGCCCCGCTAAATCTTTAGCGGGGGAAATGACGTTACTTTAACTCGTGTCACGTCACCCACGAACAAATTCAGCGGTAAGAGGAGAGGAGGACAAAGAAGGAGAGGGTAGAGGGAAGAAGGAGGAGGAGGAGGGGATGACGATAAAATGAGGGGAGGAGGAGGGTACTTAAGGGGAGGGGGCATACCCTCCCCTCCGTACCGTCCCCTCCTTCTCCTCAGTAGGTGCGCTCTAGTTTCGCATTACAGAAATTTGTAGACGTCTTTTAATTTTTTTAAATTTTTGTGCTCGATTGTCTTAACCGGCAAAAGCAAACACAAAAAGACAACGAGCGCCGGGAGGATGCACGTTCGACGCTGCTCAATGAAATCCATATGATTGCAGCGTCGCGGCTGTGGTCGAAATCAAATGGAGCGTAGGTTTCATAATGTTCATCCAGAGTTTCTCTCTTTTTGCAGGTGGGAAGTTGTACGACACTTACAACACGCAGGTTATAACCATCCTGACGATGTTGATGGCCTTCGGAACGGTGCTTATGATTCCCATAAGTGGAACGCTCCCACTGGCGCTCTCCATGGTGTTCATTGGGGACTCAGCTTTGGCGCCTTTGATACAGGTTCGTTCTCTGTCAACATTTACGTATTTTAACGCGTTATATGACGACGCTACTCTACAGAGTGTTTTTACCTGGGCTGTCAAAACGAGCCATGGTCAATGACAATTTAATGTAATGTGCGTCGTGTCCCGAGGTTTTTATTACTGCTCCGAAATCATTTGGATCACGAAATCGGCCGATAAAAAAGCTAAAGAGCAAAACACGAAGCGAGAAGATGGATCACAACTTTGTGTTTCATAAGCTGCTAGTAATGTTATTTTGTGCAACGACAATGATCAAACTATTCGACCTCTTCGCCTGCGGGCCACATTTACATTGATAAACTAAGTTATAAGGAAGCTAACTGACATATTTTAGTAACTGTTTCATATAAATACATCAACAGGGTTCTATTTCATGAAAAGAAATACAAATGGAATTACGTACCGTTAACAGTATACATGGTCAGCAGCTAGTGACGGATACATTTAAGCATGTAATAAAAAACGTATTACGACAAATCGAAACACGTACCAATAAGCATATGAAGAGAATATCTCATGTGTAGGATATTCAAACACAATTTCAATAAGAATACGCATTATCGAGTTCAATGAAAATTTGACTTTTACTATTTCGTAGAACATATAACAGACAACTTGAATAAAGCGAGACTTTCTATTTTAAAGCTGATTACACATTACTAGATCGTAAAAGTGTTCTCGTTTTTTTATGAACGCTAAATATTACATGTGTATATCAGATAATTTAGGCAAATATCTAGTATAACGAAGATTAGGAATCGTTAGTCATTGAATATCAGATCTTTTACTGATTTAGAGTCAGAGATAACAAAATCGTCGGGGAATAACCATCCCTGTCGTCTCATCACAATCAAGTAGCCTATGGGTCTGCGAGAGAACATGGTAATAAAAGAAGACAACCCTATTCTATTGTCTTAAATCACGAAGTTTCCTGCTTCGTCATTGGATCATCGGCGTTCCTTTCAAATGACGAAGCAATCTGATTGGCTACTGAGCCTTGTAACGCTACCTCCAAACGCAAAATTTTGTCCGTCTGTCCGTTTTTGCTTTTTCCGCTAAATTTAGCGGGGAAAGTGGCGTCACGTGACGGCACCCGACGTCACTCGACCTATACACCTCGGGGAATTCGGCGACACGTGACCTATACGCCAACTCAGTTTTCCCGCTAAATGTAGCGTGAAATTGACGGCAGAGTGAACAATTCGCCGATTCAGTTACTCGCTTAATTTATCGGGAAAATTCGCGTCTTGGGATCCAGACACCAAATCGGTTTCCCTGCTAAATTTAGCTGGGGAAATCGACGTCCAGTGACTTGGTAAAACCTGACCTATAAAATCATTGGGTTTACCCGCTAAACTTAGGGGAAAAATATAAGTCACGTGACACACCAATTCCATCACCGATTCCCACTCCAATTTCCATAGAATGCATTTCATGCATTAGAGTTGAAGGTAGGGGCAGGTGGCGATTTTGTTTTTCTGTTGGCGCAGGTGCCATTTCAATTTGATCGGTTTTTTGACGTCATTTAAATACAGAGCAAGTGTTTCGTATATTAAATTTTTATAATTCCGGCATAGATGGCAGATATTGAAATCAAATGTTTATTGGGAGATGCTCGATATCCACTCTAATTATGATTGGGCTTAGAGCACGAAGTTCTGTCTAACGGAACCACCCTCCCCACTCCCCCTCGCAATCTAAAATTTTGCCGTCCATCCGTCCGTCCTTCCACCCGTCTGCCAGTCTGACCGTCCGTCAGTCCGAGCATTTCCAGCTCCATTTAGTGGGAAAAATTACGTCACGTGCTCGAAATGCCAAATTCATTTACCCGCCAAGTTTAGCGAAAAATAAATTTCACGTGACGTCATGTCCCCAGACCTACAAACCAATACATTATCTCGCTAAATTCTGCCGAGGAAATACATATCACGTGACCTGGCGTCACAAGACCTACACATGGATTCTTTTTCGACACTAAATTTAAAGCAAAATTTACTGTCAGGAGACCTTATCGCACAATGTGGCCAATACACAAGTTTAATTTTCCGCTAAAATTTACAGGAAACAAAATATAGACATTTCACTTCCGAAACGACTGTTTATTCCTTTATAAAAAAAATAACAATCGCTCCTTAAATATTTGAGATAAGGTATCCGTCAATTTTGATATTTTTTAGGTCACGCTCCTGAAATATTCCGCTATTTGATTTCGACGTTGCAGTAAAGTACCAAAAAAACGCAGCCCCCTTTTTTTGTAAACTTGTTTTTCTTTTTTGCCATCGGAGCTTTGGGCACTACCTGTGCAGTACATTCGATGCGCTAACCGAGCCAGACATTTGACTGTCCGGGATCCAAAATATAACTATTTCCAACACGTGTCATAGCTAAAAAATATATTTCAATGCGAAAGCATTAACTGTACCTTAGAGCGAAGCCGGCGTTATCTGATGTCTGTAGCAGCGATCAACGGTCCCTAAATACCCATTGGCTGAACGGAAGGGCCTATCCGGGCATCCGAAATAAAACACTAAGAAAAGCACAGGAGCGCAGGTGACTCGTCACGGAAGCCGTCGTAAAACCGGCGAGGTTCGCCGTGCCTGCACAGTGGAGGAGCGTGATGCCACCGCAGGAGCGCCATGTGAAAAAGAAAGATGTGGCGAGCTGCTTGTAGGAATGCTCTGCTTGTAGGAATGCTTTCACATTCCTACACACAAGCAGTCTTAAGTGTCTCTGCCGAATTGTGGAACAAATGGGCTTCTTCAAAGCACCAGTGTAAAGGTATAGCCGATTTAAACTCGCGCCATATTGAGCCCCATTACCGACCTTCTCTAGTTTACAGAGATACCGAGCAACTGAACTGAGGCGTAGACGAGCCTCTACAAAGGCCTATGCTGACGAGAAGGACACAGTAGCACCTAAAGTGGAAATAACCTATCCTGCTGTGGCAATGATGAAGTGAAGCGAACGGAATAAACGCAACAAAAACTGAAGGTCAGTTAGGGCGGCGCCCATGCACACCTGCTTGAAGGCGTCTATAACCATGGTAGCCAGCGTAAAATTACACGCTGCAAAAAATTTCGTATGTTTTAAAATTTAGTGAGCACACATTGCAGCCAATGCTATAAGCGCAAGAACACAAGGTTGCTGCTTTGCAGCGTTCAATCGCAGAACTAGCGCCTGCGCTAGAAATGTATGTCTCAAAGCCAGGAGCACGCGCTAAATCGCGCTTGTAGCTTTCTTAACGAAAATGAAATACTGTAAGGTTATAAAATAGGCCGCGGGATAGGGTCCTGGAATTTTACTAAAACAATGTCATGAACATTTACCGAGAACAGAAACTAACGTACCTTGTCAAATATCCATAATTAACCCAGTATTGTTTGAGCAATCATGGAATCAATTAAGATGCAAAAGGCACGACATATATTACTTTGAGAGCGTGTTTGCGGATTTCCTAGCGACGTTAGCATTTTATTGTTACCATGTCTCAAAGACAACGTTCAATTGAAGGCGAGTTTACTGCTCATTCCGACTGCATATTTGTATGTGCAATACTTACATCGGCATAACCTGCCCGTTCAGTGGATGTTAGACTTTTTCGTCATCCCTAAAGCTCTTCAAAAACATCTCCGACCTTAAAAGGCACGCAATTATTTCTTTTTATAAAATTCTTTTGGCAGGTACCAAGACCTCTTTGTGGTAGTCGCAATTGACCTCTTTGTGGGAGTGTCCACGAAATCTGAGCTCTCGATTTGAAGAATGAATCATACAAAACGCCTCTAGAAATTCTCGTATTGCAACTCACTCGATAAACAAGCAGTTACCGCCTGTTTATCGAGTGAGTTGCAATACGAGTTGCAAATTGTGTTGCTTAGTGTATTTAGACGGCCTTGATCCTAGTACGCCTCAACAGGTGACTTATCTCTTAGCTGTAGATAAAAAACTTAGCAGTGCAGTACAACCGCTAACCTGGGGTCCTTAACGTGCACCACGCAGGAGTGATTACGCCAACGTGTGCCGGTGCTAAATTCATCCATATCGAAACGGGCAGGGGATGGGGATCGAACCAATAACGTACTGCAGCGCAAGCTTTCGCTCCACACTCTGAGCTGAGGCGCTTTAGCCTACAAGGCCACCGATCCCCTTCGTAACCATATCAGGATGCAATCTCTTTAAGGCTCTCCTTCCTCCGCGCTCTTCAGTCCCGCCTGTTATCATCGCATGGGTAGCGTCGCGCAGCTCAACGCATCTCTGGTTCATATTAGCAACAACATCGGGTTACCAACAAGGACAAACAAAGAGGACACATATGAAAAATTAACGATAATTTACAGGTCACGTATCTTCTACTTCTTTGTAAAAAATGGTCCCTGATGAAAAAAAAAAAAACACCACGGAAAAGCACTCTGGAGATTTGCGCTCATTACATTGGCTAATTCGCCAAGTAGAATGGTTCTTTGGCGAATAAAAAAGCGGAAGAGGTGGTGACACACTTATCGAGTAGCGCAATCTCCTTCGCCTGAATGATTTCTCTAATTAATGGGTTGCCACTTGGCTCCCAAGCAGTGCATTTTTGTGAACTGGGGTTCAAAACCACAGTCTCGGAAGTGAATCCTTATACATCGATAGATATAGTCTTGTCCGTCTTGTTATAATGTTCTCGCAATCGATCGTTGAGATATTTGCCAGTTTATCCGTCCAGAGCTTCATATATGAACCCATATAAAGGGCTCTAGTCCGACAAATATATCCGCGGTATCTGCGGTATCTCGGAAGAGCGGCTCGAAGGTTGTAAGGGGTGGGAACGAAAAAGTAGCAACGCCATGATTAGTGGGTGAAGTATCTTGATACTTCACAGGTTTCATCATATGACGAAACGAAAATATCAAAATCTCAGCTTCTGAAATTCATTTCCTGATGAAATCGTAGTTACTTTGGTTTTTTCATTTAGCTGCGTAATTCAAGGTGCGTACGCTTGGGCGGGCGGGAAGACAAATGTCCGCTTTATTTTGGCAAGAGAGGCCCTTTAAATGTAAACCCGAACATGGTAGACATTTTATTTTTAATAGGTATAGAGACTACAAACTCTACCGGCAAAACAATATAGAAAGGATTATGTCACAGAAAGTGTAACTGGATTTCCTGCTGAAAAACCTAAAAATCCAGTTTGCAGTCCATTTTCTGCAAACTAGATTTCAGGTTTCTAGCAAGACATCCAGTTATATATTCCGTTCCATAATCCAGTTTATACTGGTTCTGTTTTCGGTAGGGATATTTTCCGCTTTAATATCAACTTTCATATTGACGTAATTAAAAAAATTGATTATCACGTCGTGCAGGAGCCAACGTATGGACCATCCGGTTATGGCCCGAAAACAGCAACCCTGCGCTCCAAGTGTACCACCTGAGCTTCGGAATAGGCTCGTTGGCTGCTCCACTGCTCGCCGAACCGTTCCTGTCTACGTTTGCCTCCTCAAGCTCCGAGCCCTTGGACGCCATATTCAATGATACTGCGTACTTTCTGAACAACGACAGCGTACAGATATGGAACCAGACACAGAACGCTACCAGTAAAGAATCCCGGATCCAGTACGCATTCGGGATAGCGAGTGGCTTCTACCTCATACCCCTCGTTTCCATGATCGCACTGTACCTCGTGGACAACAGTGACTTCAAACTCCAGGGGACCGCACCGAAAGAAGTATCATCTGGCAAAAAAGAAGCGGACGACAATGCTCGCTTTACCAGAGTCCTGTTGACGCTACTGTTTACCTACGTCTGCGTCTACGTTGCCCTGGAGTGTACAACAGGACAGATGCTGACAGCGTACGCCGTCATATGCGACCTCCATCTATCCAAGTCGTCGGCATCCCATCTGACGGCCGTCTATTTCTCGTCCTTCGCGGCTAGCCGAATCATGGCCGCCATAGTTACCCTCAAGGTCACCTCCTTCCAGATGCTCGTGGTATCGCACGTCATTCTCGCGGTCACCGCGACCCTTCTACTCATCTGGGGATCTTCATTGGAGATCGTGCTTTGGGTGTGTGTCTCATTGCTGGGAGTCGGCAAAGAGCCCGTGTACGGGGCTATTGTGGCGTGGACAGCGTCTTACATGGAAATGAGTAACAGAATGATGTCGCTGATCATAGTAGCGGCGGTGGTGGGGGCCATGTCGCCACCTCTGCTTGTCGGACAGTTCCTTGACTACCATCCTCCAGCGTACTTGTACGTCTGCTTCGCGACGGCATGGCTGTCCATCATTCTGTTTGTGGTAATGGTTTGGGTAGTAAGAAAACGGCCAACTGGGACCGCTGAAGAGAGCAAGTGTAACACCGAAATGCCTGAAATAGGTACTGACGTGGTTTCCTTGTAGTGTTAGCAGTTTGATGTGTAAGATCACAAGCTTTGATGTTAAGAATTTTGACGAACAAATAAATTTTGCTAGACCACATATTTGTACGCAGTTCGTTGGTAGATGTATGTCAGTCTATAGTTCACAGACCTATCCACCAGCTCATTTTCCCGCTAAATTTAGCGAAGAAACATAATTAGTGTTTAGGTCTGTGACATCCCATAATGGAGCACTGCGCATTCAGTTTCCACGCTAATTTAGGGGTAAAACTGACGTAACACTACCTCAGCACCAATTGAGTTTCCCAGCTAAATTGAAGGAATTAAATTGGCTTTCAGGTCACGTGACGTCAGTTTTCCCCTTAAATCTAGCGGACAAACTGCATTTGTTCATGGGTGAAGTAATGTCAGATCATTTTCCCTGCTAAATTTAGCGGGGACACTGAAGTGCTGTTCAAATCACCCGGCATCATATTTCCAGCTAAATTTAGCCCGGAAACTGTGGGAGGAGGGGAGTTTATGGAGGAGGAGGAGGGAAGGCATGGAGGAGGAGGAGGGGAGGGTATGCAGGAAGAAAAGGGGATGGTATGGAGGAATACGAAAGAGGAGGAGAAATGGAGGAGGAGGTGAGAAGGAGGAAGATCAAGGACAGGGGGAAAGGGGAGGAAGAGAAGGGGAGAGGAGGAGGAGGGAGAAACAAGGAGGGAGAAGCAACACCTCCTAGAAGACAAGGCCGTAGCGCTCTTCTCGTGACGTCGCGAAGGAAGGCCATCGGGGGCGCGCAGCGAAGCGAAGGCAACGCGCGTGGATCGACCGTCGTAACGCGCTTTTAGTCACATACGCGTGTCTTATTAGCTAAAATGAAAGCTGCACATAGCAACGGGTCTCGAAAATATTTTATTACACGGGCTAAATATTACACCGCTAAATAATCGGGATGAAATGGTACGGGGTAGGCGTATGAGAGAAAACATTGAGCCACACAATAATTGCCTTAGGAATGCATATTTTACACAGAAATGCTTCGACGAAATGGCGAGCCACGCAGTGATTGGACACAGCAAAACAAATCACAGTTAAAAATCAGGTAGACGTAGTCAACGCGGACACGGCTAGACAAGTGTCACTTACGATCATGTTAGCGATGTATATCGCCTGCAGTCACTGAATTCTTGCATCATACCCCGGCCACACGGCAAAAGTAATGTAATTTCGATCGAATGACATTATGGGGTCGACAAATCAGCTTGCGACGCTCATATAATCACTCAAAACCTCGATCTGATTAAGTCCCATATAATTTAATGAAAATATATTAACTTTTCCGTGTGGCAGGAGTACTAAACTTACTATTTACAGTCAACTAATTTACTTCTCCCTATGGGCTTGAGCTGCCTTAGAACAAAATATCTGATTTTGTATACAATAATACTATTACCTTAAATACAGTGAAGATTCTAGTATAAAAGCGGTAAAGGCAATAAAATAACATTAGTATAAATAAACACATAAGCACAAACAACGCACTTCGTATAATCACACAAACTTGTTATTCACCTTCCAGTGAAAACTAGAATATTACCACGCATATTTACAAATGTCGACGCAACCGCACATGGATAACGACGAACAAGATGCCATTCCGTCACGAAAAACAAAAACGAAAAAACAACCCGACTGCAGCACTTTACTCGCGTCCCACATGACCAAGAAAGCCCGTAAATGAGTTGTCACTCACCTGTTGATCATTTCCATACGTCCCACAATATCCGTGGCGAAAACATTTGAACACGAACTTTAGGTCTCTCTCTGTCGAAAGAGAGGTCTATCGAAAATCGACCAGTGTCATCGTTGGCTGGTTGCCACATGTCACTCAAACAGTAGCAGGACTTGTTCCGCGAATCCACGTAAATGCCGTAGTATCAAGCGAACACAAAAAAAACTACCTGAGACTGCGGTGAAGATCATGAAACCACAGGAAGGATCAAACGAACCACACACACACACGAGAGCAGCGAGCGGCAGCAGTGTGGGAGGCTTAACCCAGCTCAACGTCGTCGACCCATCTCTTGCTCGCGTGCGCTCCCTGCAGCGATGACTGGTTTTTTTCGGTTCCCTTCCCTTCTCAAAGTCTCAGGGTTCCTTTTTAGACACTCAGCAGCTCACCAACAACGTCAATTTACCAGAATCGGAGCCCATACGAGGGGAAAAAAACGTCACAGCGGACCGGTGCATTCGAAAAGTGTGGGGATCTGCGGGATTGCACCGATTGCACGTAGTCCCGCGGTTACGGGGATAATCATAAATAAAAAAAGATTCGTACTTTCAACCTTGATAGCGCGTTGTATATTATGTTTATATTATATATATATAATAAATTGTACAATACTGCGCTTTTAAAACATATATTAATGTCAGATAAAACGCTCCCGAACACCCCGCGCCTCTCGACAAGAAACATTTTTTTCACGTCGATGCGGTCGATGCCACAAAATTTTTCTCACGTAGTTGCGCAATGGACTTCTTTCCTCCGCCATTTTGACGTAACCACTCGGAGCGCTCTGGCCTTCTCTTCTAGGAGGTGTGGGGAGAAGGAGCAGAGAAGCAGAGGAGAAGGGCGGAAGGAGGAGAGGAGGGGAAGAGGGGTAGGAGGGCGTGGAGAGGTGAATGAAAGGGTGTGGAAGTGGAGGAAGGGCAAACGCCTCCCCCGCCTTGTCATGAGCTGCGCTTTAATTACAAACGGGTTATTGCAATATGCACAAAAAATAATGTAAAAATGCACCCAAAATTTTTTATTGACGTGAGCATTTTACTAACTGTCTTTATCTTTTTATGAAATCTGGTAGGTTTACAGTTGGAAAGAAGAAATTATACTTTTCAAATTTAATTATTTCATTTGCGCCTGAAAGAATATTCGGCTTTGTTGGTGGATTTGTTACTCCCTTCTTTACGCGCTAAGCTATACAGATTGAACCTTTAAGACAGTGCGAACTGCTTACAACAAGGGATTATATTTCACATGTTCATCGCCGCAGTGCGTCAGTGCACTAAGGTACATCGTTCATTGAATTTCTCTACGTTCTTAGAGGGTATGTTTGTTTGATGGAATTTGATACACAACACTTAAAAAAGTATAAAATTATTGATCTAAAAATGTTTAAACTGACCCGGTTGTTGATCGGGAAGGGGAAGAAAGCTAAGAGTTATCGAGCACAGTCATTCGCGTCGACCGGGGTTCGGCTAACATCTCCTATACCTACCTAGACCCGCTTAGACTCCGTATTGACTTCTTGTTTTAGCGTTTTCATCACGATCGTGCATTGCCGGTTTGTAGTAGTTTTGCTTTAAATAATCTACGTTTGTAGAATACGGGCGGAACTCATCATCGCCACCGGGCCAACCCGAGCCGTTGGTTGCTTGCACGCTTACACCGCGATCACTGCGATCTCGCCTCTCTCGCCAGTAGTCGCGTGCCTTGTTGCCCGTGGTTCACACCGCAAAGTTGATTAAGATGAGCGAAAAATCCCTTGTCCCGTACGTCCGCACTCCTGGTGTACTGAGAAAATATCTTGAGGATGCAGGCGATCTGGTTAATATTAACCATGTTAGATTAAGCTCAGGCTGGCGAGAGAAAAAACATCAAAACGCAGAAGAGACAGAAAGTAGATGAGACGACGTCTCAAGTCCTCTTTATTTTCTGACGCTTCTAGGTTTTGATGTTTCTTCTCCACCCCAGTCTCAGGTTAATCCCTTCATGGTGTGCCGTCCGTGCCGTCGGTACAAACCGGAATGGCATAACAAACTTGTTCATACATCCGCCACCGGGTGGCGTCTTTATGAAACAGGTTCATTCCTTCTGTGAGACTTCAATAAGTGAGTTGGGCCCGTGCACAACTTTGATCGGCACTCAAGGGGTGAACGTGCGAACGCCTGCGCGTAGGGGCTTCTGCAATATCTGAAAAGGTTAACAAGATTCCGAAGCAGAGTTAAGTAATGTTGCTAAGTGGCGACGACAACGTGAAGTGCAGGCCAGCACTTGTTTTACTGATACTAATACTTCATTTGTTCCTTCATTACGACGCGCGTCAACTGCAAAAGTGATCCCGCGATGCTGATTTAATATAACACTCTCGACAGATGCTTTTCACGCCGTATTACCAGCAGATCTCCATACGTGTCATGATTTTCGTCACAGACACGGAGTATTCCGTAACATACGCCCATATAATTGGTGTCTGTAAAACCTGATGAGACCTATCATGTTCTCAATATATACAGAAACAATATCGTATCATTATGCAAGCAAATCAGAGTTGCAGATGGCACGGTTCAGTCATTCCGGATGCGTTCGTCATCTGCTGCAGGTATCTCTAGACAGCTCGGAGGAGCTGGAAATTATTGGAAAAGATGTCAAAATCAGCCACATCTTGGAAAACTTTGTCGTGGCATGTGTCGTGTGGGATTGAGCTGCTTTCTATATTTATTATTTCTACTTGTTTAAATAGAACGTTCCAGTTTTGAACAATTTTTCTTTCGGAGCAAAATACAGTCCCATGCATTCACTATGGGAACGCCCAAACCAACAGGTTCTGTGAAGCAGTGGACGTCACAATGAGGGGGCATTTATAAACTATATGTTAGCTTTTTCTTTAAACACAATGTAACTGGCAAAATATTCAATCTATATATGGGGTTGTGTTGTATGGTATGAAACGCTACACAAACTTAAAGAGGATATATACCTATTATACATATTTTTTTAAGCTGGAAAAATAATGTGGATATCAATGCAGCAAGAATGTGAGTTTGCCCCTGATATAAGGCAACACTGTTCGAAAATTGTAGAAGGAAAAAATTTGACAATGCACTACGACTGCTAACCGGACTCCTTTTACCGTGCATCACGCTGCACGAAATGTTGGTAAAAAGCGTACCTAAAATATACTGTCATTTTAAAACAACGTACTTGCGTTTTAGCGTAACGGGTGCTGAGTGAAAACCTAAATGGTTAATCTCAGAGCCCTCCATATACTTATAAAATACTGCCTCAAGCGTCAAACAAGCAAAACAAAAAACAAATCGGCGACCCGTCGTGCGCGGCATCAAAACCAAATTATTTGGCATTCTACACAAAAACTGGCAATCGTCAATTTAGGGTGAGTCCTAAAGAGTTCGCCGGCAATCTAGGGATTTATAGCTGCCCGTGCGGGATGTCAGACTTGACATCGTGCCTATGGCTTACATTTCGTTCTCAGCAAATATAGTCAACACTACCGAGATTTATTCAAAATATGTGCACTTAAATTTTGACATATTCGCTGTGAGCTCGAGCGCAGACACGCATTGGAGAAGTGTGCTGCGTGAGCGCTCGGCTCGGTGTCGTGTTTAATTTGTGCGTCGAAGACTGTTTCGAGCACGGCCGTGTTCCTGCTTATCGCACCCTCGCAGTCTTTAGAGCATAATTTAAGTGCGCCCTGCGGTCATGATATTGCCTGGGTTTGCGGTTAAATGCATGCTTGAAAGGCTGCGGTAGTGTGGTACGCAGAACACGGTAACGGTTTGTTAGAAGTCCGCACTTTACTGTGTGTACTGTTACCTCTTAGTGAGATATACATTCCTTGGAATGTTTAGCAAGAATTTTGGAGAACAATATTGGCGAGAAAGCAGCATCATATTACTAAGATCGTTCATGGACAATGTGGTCACTGACCAACGACTTATTTCAAGTAATCAGTAAAAAACACTCATGCGTATCCATTGGGGCAGAGAGTAGTTTAGCATGCCGTCGCGTGTGTTGTTTGTGTGGCATCTGTGTTCTAACTCATTGTCTGTTTTATATTTATGATACGTCTGCAAATGGCCATGTAAGCAGCGTGGGAATAAAATACATTCCAGCGATAACACGTTTTGCCGATTTGGAGTTTGAATTTTTACTAGCACCACCTGGGTTCAGGAGTTTGCGAGTGACTTTTGGTACAACGCATCCTTAAAAACTCCTTTATTATTACGGTGTGCGTTGAAGAAGCTGAAACGGCTTACCGTTTTACCAGGAGGATGGTTCCTTGGTTTCTGAAGGTAGTGGCACATACTACCTGGTGACTGTACCGGCTACTATATCTTCCGGCGGGAAGTAGTAGCCAAATACTAGTTATAAAGTAGTGAAATTCATCTATTCTTCTGCTGAAGCTAGTAAGAGTTCCTAGTTATTGATCTAGTAACCTTCACTAGCTTGACTGCTACTACATGCGGTTATGAAACTCTAAAGAAAAAGACTGTGTCAAAGGAATAACGGCAGCGTTTGGTCCTCTTAACCCTCAGATGCTCCCTGTAAGGACCTTCTGGTTCTGCTAGTGGCACCGTGCGCAAAATCTGGGGACTAACTGCGCTCGACTGGGACAAACCGAGAGGTGTGCGAGAGCAAAAGACGCCATTGATCCTCTTCAGACAGGGTGCATCTGCATGTTTTAGTCCCCGCAGGCAAACGGAATACCCGCCCGGAAGACTGCTGATATTTGCTTTGTCTTGGGGATCGGCGCGACTCAGCCCAGCATGGTTGGCAGTGTTGACCGAACTCAGGCGAAACTGTCGATTTTTTTTTAATCTGTAACGATCGTTCAGACGTTACATGGTCGAGCTGCGCGCGTTGTGTTAATTCAAGTTTACGAATGCGTTAACTCGCATTCACCCAACCATCTCGTCAAAATGATGTGTTGACATTTGATCAGTCCCACTGACGTCACTTGCCCTCGCGAAAACAATTAGCATTTTTACACACCCGACACCTCCAAATAATTACACTTAAAAAAAAGGGAAAAAAAACTTTAAAAGTTTATGAAAAGAATCGCTTTCCACACCGGAGCGTGGAATGACCACCTCGAATCGCTAAAACTGAGTTACCGAGAACAAGTGGAGGCTCATCTCTGCTACTCCTCGTGACCAACCTTTCTGGCGTAGTCCATGTCGAGCTCAAAATCCGCAACGACGCACTTTATGCACGGCACATTCTACGCAAAAAACACATTCACGGACCTTCATGCCATCGTCGTCGCTGTTTCACATAACATTTGGGATGAACAACGAAGAACGAACCGCGACCACAACATCATCCATTACAAAACCGTTCCTGTAACGGAACGGCTGCGAAATAAAACTATAAAAAAAACACACGAGGAAATTGAAAACCGCGAAACAAGAAGGCAAAAAAAGCTGTTTTGCTTGAACGTTGGATTGTCATGGTGAAAATGTGGAGACCTTATCCCATCCTTATGTCGCATTGTCCGGGCGAACCGCACCGCACCGCGCTGCACCGACGGACGCGTCACATTCGCCTGGTCGTGTCGTTGCGGCTGCACTACGTTCGTCAGGGGCCGCGTTTACATGAATGCGACTTCAGCGCATCGACTCCAGCCGTCCTTCGAGTGAAACCTACGCGGCAACGCTCACATGAATGCGCACCAAGCCCTACGCGAAAGTGGCACCACGCCGTGTCAAAGTTTGAAGTTAATGCTGCGTTTCCGACACCGGCCGTACCACGTGACCAGATTTCACGTGCATCGCACGTGAAGGTCTTTCGACGCTTTCTGGTGAGCGTAAAGATCGTGACCGCGGTCTTCGATGCTGCGCAGAAGTTACGAGACGGAAGAAACATCAAAAATAAAGTCTTTGGGGCTCCTTGTCGGGCCGCCGGGACACTCTGGATCAGAGGCGGTGCGTGCGCACAGCCTAGCGAGCGAGATCGTTCCCAATCACTCTGAGGAGGCCACCGCGCTTCGCCTTGCCAAACCTTGCCAACCACGACCGGACCCCGCGGCCGAAAGGTTCCGGCGCAGCCAGGAACGGCACCGAGGTAGGAGCTGTTCGTTCGGCACCACCATGCAATGCTCGGAGCTCTGGGCGTCATTCGTGCTTGAGCCGAAGCCTCGTAGGGACTCCCTCGGATGCGGAAATCGTATTTTGCAAGGCTTAGACGGAGGCCGCCCCTCTGAGCAGCTCTAGTGGTATTCCGGTCATTTAGTTTGGCAATAAAATCTCTCGTTTCTTCTCGAGAGAAACTGGGCGCGACCACACTGTGCAGCTATCCGCCGCCGTCGACAAGGTTGCCACTGTCATGTTCTCAGCTGTTCACCAGCTCCGCAGCGAGCGCTTTCCATAATCCTTCACGTTCCAAAATGAGACGCGATTTCGTTTACACGGGTTTGAATTAATGCGTATTCGCCGTCTCGATCCACCTCTGTCTAGCGACTTGAATGCGATGCGCTTCCTATGCGCATTTTGCCGTTTACATGACCGCATTGAATGCGACAACTGGATTCGATGCGACTAAGTCGCATTAATGTAAACGCGGCTTACGGACTACTTGCGGCGCGCGGCACCGGTGCGTTGCCGTACCAGCTGCACCGTTGGAGGGAAACCATACAGGCCCGCGCACTGCGACCTTGAGTTAACGCTCTCCGCTTCCTTCGGCACCTTCTCTCTCTCTCGCCTTGCCATCGGTCTTCGTTCCTCGTCTCGCGAAGCTTGGCAGCCCGAGATAACACGATGTCGTCCCTGCTATCTTCTTCCTCAAGCCTCTGCTCTGGCTCAACACCACCTAGAGGCAGACTTGGACGTAGTTCAACTACTCTACTCAAACTACTGTAGTTTAACTACTTTTCCGAGTAACTTGGTAACTTTCAATTACAACTTTATTTGGGTAATTAGTAGTTTAACTTAACTACATTTTTTAGGTAACTTCTACTCAAATTACTAACTACTTTTGAAATCTAGTGCTAATTTTGCTCACCACAAAAGTTTGAGCGCAGAAATAAATAAGACACCGGCAGATGAAGTGACATTTCCGAGCAAGGGGCCCCCTCACATTCCGTTCCCACAAGCGTCCTTGGGCCAAGGTGGCGACGAGCAGCCAAAACAGAACACCGGCGCGCACGAACGCAGGAACTTGACAAGCCTTGGTCGGGTATTGACCTAATCCGGTAATGCACGCCGGCGCCGCGCCTCCAGCTGCAACCGTGAAAGACGGGGACACTCCGAGGGTTGTTGTTGTTGTCATGTCTGCCTTTAGTGAGTTCTGACTCACGCGGTTTGGGGGTTCCACGGGTAGGCGCCACTGGAATGACCTCGCAGCTGGGCACCTGTTCCCATGGTCGCCTCGTCGTCAGCGCATACTCCCTTGCAAAGCCGGACTTTCCCGCCCACAAACGCAGACACGGATAATCCGTTCATGGGAGCAACTTCCCGCTTCAAGCTACAGCTGTACGAGCGACGATGCTTGTTCACGTAATCCTTCGCGTCCCTTCGATACCGTAGAGGCCGGCAAAGATTGCGAGTCACCCTTGAGAAATCCTTTTGTTGGGCCCGGCGTCAGCGGCGAAGTATACTTCGTTCCATCTTTTGTTAAACCAAAAAATATTTTTCTTCAGTAGCGTAGCACTAGCACCGCAACGACACGCGCCGTCGTCCGGATGATCTCATCGTCGTGGCGCGAGACGAACCCTTGACGGTCAGGTGCACTCGCTCAGCGTATTCTCCGAACGTCGTGGGAGTAAAGAGGGGCCAATCATGACAATCTAATCTCAACTTGCCAAAAAAAGAAAAGCTTTTCTTTTTTATAAAGGCTTTTTAGCCTAGGCAAACCTCACATGTTTCAAAATGGTGAGTTGGGCGAGTTGGTTCATTATGAGAAACTCAAGGGCCGAAAAACTAGGACAAGTAAGGTACTAGGACAAGTAAAAAAACTAGGACAGCGCCTTGTGTCATCGTTTCCTTACTTGTCCTAGTTTTTCGGCGCTTGATTTTCTCACATGTTTCGTCATGGACACCGAAGATGCGGACACTCGCTCGCCCGACCCTGCACAGCTTGTTTCTTAAATTCAACGCTGCCGTTCCATCCAGCGCGTCGGCGGAACGTCTTATTAGCTTGGCTGGGAACGTCTTTGGGAGGAAAAGGGAAAACTCTCCGATAAGGACTTTGAAAGTCAATTGCTTCTGCGAGTGATTAAACTATTTTGGTGAAAACGCAAGCCATAAAATGACGGCATTTATTTTAGGCTCGCGGGGTTTTCACGGATCAAAACTGCTGTTCATTTTGCTACCACAAAAATACAAAAAGTAATTTCGAAAGTAACTTCAAAGTAACTCGCTACTTTTTACAGTAGTTAGTAGTTTACTCAATTACAATTACGAATGCGTAATTTCTACTCTACTCCAATTACTCTTGGCGTCAATACTCAGTAACTTAACTTAACTACCTTTTTTGAGTAATTTGTACATGTCTGCCTAGAGGAGAAGCCGAGAACACGCCTCGTCTGACGTCACGGCAGCAGGCTGACGCGCCGCTCTCTAGAGCAGAGCTGAAGGCTTCGCACGTAGCTTTTACGTCGTAAAAACGCGGGTTTTCGCACTATTTATTTTTTATGAGCTGACATGTGAGCTGTGAACGCCAAGTGATATAAAAAACAAATTTGAGAACGCAGGAAAATTAAGACAACCTACAATTATTGTAGTGAAATACAAGAAAGTTAATATCTTGAGACAGATATGTTATTTTTTAAGCGATAAAATGGGTGGCGTAATTATCTCTGAACGACATGGAGTTGTATAAAAGTATTCCTATAGAAATGGCAATAATCGAAGAGGTGGGATAAGATAAAATTAACTACAGTACCAATCGGGTAAGTGATGCAGACGCATTCGTTTCATTTAATTTTATTCACCTCAAAAGCATCCGAAGTTGCATTACATGAAGAAGAGATTAAAAAAAACAGTCAGAAAAAAAGTAGACATCAACAAGCAAAAATCATACACACAGAAAAAAAACGTTATTAGTATGTTATTGTTATGATGCAGTTTTACAAATCAAGTTTCACAGTTACGCAAATTCGTATGCAGCTGTGTATTAAATGCAAGGGGATTGTCGCTCAGTTAAAATATGGTCTGGTAGTTTGTTCCAGTCAGTGTTGCTAAATACTGAGGGAAAAACGAGGAACGATGTTAGATACTGAAATGGTTCAATCTTGCAGGAATGATCTACTTCTGGATGATATGGAATTGAAAGCCTGGCTGTTAGGTAGATTTAAAGTAGGATGGATACTGAGTATTATACTTCTTGATAAACAAAATCGGGACATATTTATTGTCTGTTTTCTAGAGGGAGATATAGTTATGTTAGAACTAAAAGTGGAGACATTCGTTTCGTGATGAATATTGACTGCATATAAAATCTGAACGCTTTGTTGTGAATACATTTGTGCCTCGATGATTATATAATTTAGGAGTAGATTCTAAATGATTTTTGCGTATTTTCATTTTGGGCGGATTATAATGTTTCATACTCGAGTAACTATGTTTCAATGGGAACAGGAAACAATGTTCATCTAATGAAACCAAGTGTTTTAGTGCGCTAGTTGTTATTTGCTCGATGTGCTCGTTTCATGATAATGTGTTTGTAAAATACACGCCCAAATACTTGTACGATGATGAGTGTTCTAGTGGTTGTGAAAGTAATGAGTATTGAATAGTGTTTTAGTGAAGGATTTAGTTACGGACATTTGTTTGCATTGACGAGCTGTTAACGTTCATCTGCCATCTGCGCTGTAGCACCACAAGGATATCCGAGACTGCTACAATGACACCGACAATCTGCAAACACACACACACACACACGCACACGCACACGCACGCACGCACGCATGCGCCCGCACGCACGCACGCACGCACGCACGTACACACACACACACACACACACACACACACACACACACACACACACACACACACACACACACACACACACACACACACACACACACACACACACACACACACACACACACACACACACACACACACACACACACACACACACACACACACACACACACACACACACACACACACACACACACACACACACACACACACACACACACACACACACACACACACACACACACACACACACACACACACACACACACACACACACACACACACACACACACACACACACACACACACACACACACACACACACACACACACACACACACACACACACACACACACACACACACACACGCACGCGCGCACACACACGCGCACACAGTGAGGTTCCCAGGAGACGACCTTTGCCTCCTCCAAACCGACCGGGCCGGGTGAACGCCCTGGAGCATCGTCGCCAGGTGGCTATGGTCAGCTGCGCCCGGAGTCAAACTGAGAGGTAGGCCCTGGAGTCGCCAACGCACCTTGGATTACGGGGACGACGTACCTTCCTCCGAAGGATCATCGAGCTGATCCACGCCAGTGTCGCCCTGGCCGACTTGCCAGCTCGGGTTCCTCTCTGAGGCTGTCTGTCTGGACCTCGACGCGGACGACCTCGACAGCCTTGAGACCGTCCTCGACAGGGAAGGGGGCTTTGCTCAGTTTCCAGCTTGATCGAATATGGGACTTATCCCTGACAACCCACGGGAAGCCTGGATGCCTGGGCAATTATGGCATGTCTTCTCGCCAACCTCGAGTTCGATGGCACTATTGTCCAGCTGAGATGGACCTGGCAGACTACGCCAAGCGTCTCGCCCTTCTGTGTGTGTGCTGCGTGCAGTGTGTGAGAGAAGGGGAGGGGCATAGGAATGCTAGGGACTGGCCCCACAGCCTTGGTGGCAAGCCTGAGCCCTGGGGATTCCTCTACTAGGGATCTGGGACATCTGACATTATAAAAGGAGCAGCAGGCGGCTGTCTACTTTGTGTTCTCATAGTGCTCCTGAGTGTTCTCTAGCAGTCTGCACCTGTTGATGATGTAACCTGTCTATACATGTACATATGCAGCAGTTCTTACAGAGACACCTCCTCCTGCTCCCTGGTCCTTCCTAAGCTCTGGCTTCCTGATGAGTTCCTGCCCTGACTGGCTCACAGCCGACACCGAGTGCCTGCACAACCGCCTCAGTCCTCAACACACAAACACACACACACACACACACACACACACACACACACACACACACACACACACACACACACACACACACACACACACACACACACACACACACACACACACACACACACACACACACACACACACGCACACACACGCACACACACACACACACACACACACACACACACACACACACACACACAGATGCACCGACTTCATAGAGCAGTTGCCTGGCATGGGGACGAAGCGCAAGCGCCTGCTGTGCTGAACAGGAACTAATTCGATTGTAGCCTTGACCCCTTAGCTTTTGCTTAGTGCGTTGCACTGGCACCCAAAATATTGTTGTTATGTTGCATGCAAAAGTTTCTCAGTTGAATGTTTTCACCGAAGTCCAAGGCATGCTTCAGCTCGGGCTCATAAGGGGTCTCATCATCACAGGCACTCAGACATACTCTTCCCTTGTCCGAGTTCGCTTCTTGACATCCGTGATGGTTGGCAGCAAGTGTCCTTGATTGCAGAGTTTCAGCTTTCGTTTGTTTTGTTTGACATTCTTGCGTTCATGCGAACATTCATCTTGCTGCAAAAATTTCACAAGAGAACGCTTGGGCACTTTCTTTTGATAACACGGGTTTCAAAAATGAGCTCACTCGTATGTTATTTTTCACATGCGCCGAAGTCAGAAGTCTCCTATATGGCGAGTGGTTCCATTATGAGATATGTAACAAGTCGGCACTGGCTAGGCATCACCAATTGGTGAGCATAATTGTGTTCTACAGTATTTACACCAGAAAAAACAAGCCCTTCCATAACCAGTTTCATTGCGAGAGCATAGTCTTTCTATGCGAGCAAACCGTAGGCCAACTTGTTTCGTGCTGTTGATGCGGCCTTGCAATTTTCGCTCCTCAGATTTCTCAAGGCAGTGTAGACTGCACGGCTAGCCACATAGCCCAGGGCCGGGAGGGTGTGTCTCACTTTACAGCCCAGGGCCACATTGTAGGTATACTACATTGCAGGTAGGGCGTCAAGTATCCGCCTGCTTGTGAAAATCTTCCCAGTTTCCGTCCTTGCTAGCTGGTAGTGATCGTTGACAGCGTGCTCCTCAGCAGTATTTTGTTTTCACCTTCGTAAATGCGCCTTGTAGACATGTGATATTGAGAAGCAAGCCAGTTTCCCGAAGGAAAAATCCATCAATGTAACGCTGACAGGCAGTCGATGTTTTCTAGTGGACACCTGTCTGTGCCTGATTGTACGTCAAGACGCGTCTGATTGGCCCGACAAGTTACTCTGACCGACAGTCAAACTCCAGTCAGACTCCGCTTGTCGGATTTCTGATGGTTTCCTGGTGGCAGTCGGCCGCCGCGAAATGCCGTCAAGATTTCTTGGTGGCGATTCTGACCGTACATCGATTGTCTCTGACTGTACGTCAAAAAGCTTTGACGTGCAGACAGGCGTACGGTCAAAGGACGCAAAGTTCGTTCGGATACCACTATTTCGTCAAATATATGAATACGAAAAATAATCTATGCCCGAGAAAACGATTTCGGAACGTGAGCCCATAAAACCGCTGATGTTAGAGATATGACAAGCAGGGCACCCGACAACCCTGATCAGAAGCCCACCGAAACGCCGAACATGCCGAACACGCCAAACGCGCCACTTTCTACTTTCGCCACTTTCGCTTCGCCCATAGAAGCTTCGCCGAGTTTCCATGAACGATCGCTCTCAACTCGTTTTGTTTGCGCGCTTGTACCACCCCTGTCGATCCAGCCCGGGCTCTACAACGTCTTATGTTTTAGTAGAATTTCTCCTCGACAAGACCCAGTCTGTCGTGAGTTCCGACTATAGCCTCGTTTACATGAAAGCCATGAAAGCGACTTCAGCGCATCGATTCATCTCGTTCTTCGAACGAAGCCGACGCGGCAACGTTCACATGAATGCGGACTAGAAGGTGGCGCCACGCCGTAGTCAAGCTCGAAGTGTATGCAGTTCCGGCACCAGCCGCACGTGTTCAGTGAATGTAAAGATCGTGCCCGCTGTCTTCGGTTCTGTGGAAGAAGTTACGAGACGGAAGAAACATCAGAACCCAAGCGTTTAGTGCTCCAGGCCGGGCCGCCGGGTCACTCTGGACCAGAGGCGACGTGTGTACGCTCGCTTTGAGGATCGCCTCCGCGCTTCGCCGCGCCAGACCTCGCCGATCGCGACCGGACCCCGAGTCCGGCAAGGCTGCCGACCCATTGCAGTTTGGCTCGGCATCTGGATGCGCTGGTGTAGCTTGGTGACAATACTTGGACAACTCGATACCGCTTGCCCGCCGGAACTTCCCCGCATGCACTCAACACTGGATACCGTGCTTGTGCGTGCCTACGTGTGTGTGTTCCGTGCACCGTGTTTGGTGACGACACGCGCCTTGCATTGTCTGTTGCAGTGGGCGGCAGCGCTTCGAGAGTTTAGGTTCTGCGCTCGCGTCGGTCTGCCGGCCGGCGCTCGCCCGGCGGCGACATCTGCGCTGCGGGGCGCACGGATACTGACGCGCCTATCAGTTGCCCTGGATGGATACCCACTGACCTCGGCTTTGAATCTTTATATAGTGCGAAGCTGCCGATCCACGTGCAGTTTGGCTCGGCATCTGGATGCGCTGGTGTGCCTTGGTGACAATACTTGGACAACTTCGGATACCGCTTGCCCGCCGGAACTTCCCGATGCACTCAACACTGATACTGTGCTTGTGCGTGCTGTGTGTGTGTTCCGTGCACCGTGTTTGTCAAGCACTCAACACTGGATACTGTGCTTGCAGCGTGCTGTGTCGGTGTTCCGTGCACCGTGTTTGGTGACAACGCCTGGACCGATCAGGTGCGCGCCGGAATTACCACTGCGCTTCACACACTGGACTCTACAACAGTATTTTTCGTGTATGCTCTTAGCCAGTCACCGAGAGATCGTCGCAATTTCAGACCCAGTCCGCCTGGGTCTGAAATAGCGACGATCTCTCGGTTGTAACGGCTAAGGGCATAGCACCAAATTATTTTGTAGAGTCCAGTGGTGAGCGCAGCGGGAATTCCGGCGGTGCACTCGCCTGGGGCCTAAAATTTGGGCTGGAAATGCGTGGTTTCAGGGTGGATACGAACTGGTGTCCCAATTATAGGTCCAGTGGAACCGGCCTTTTTCATTCCGGCCTGTATCCGACATTTTCGTACAGGTCCCTTTTACCTGAAAAACGCAAATTTGAAGCAGTACATTTCCATCAAAGACCACCACATACGTAATTTGGGATGTTCCATCAGTGGCAGTCAGACGTCATCTGATGGACCATCAGGGCACGTTCCATCAGGGCTGCTGACTGGCGGTCAGTGTCCTAAATTACATATCTTGGTGGAATTTTCAATAGGTTCCTATACATTCCAAAGCTACCTTCAGTTGTCAGTTTTCAGCTTCTCCATGGAGGCCGTACAGCAGCACAAGCTCACCAAACCAATATACGGGATGTATAATTGACTGCTTCTGCGGAAATAGAACGAATGGAGGAACGTAATAATTCAAAGAAATATACGTAATCAGAAATGGTTATAAAAATACAATAAAAGAGTGAGAAGAATGCCTTCTTTAAAGGGCAGCTGTAGTGGTTCCGTATTTGAGAGAAAACACTGGCATTCTTTTTATCTGGTATTTTGGATCACGAACATCAAAATTATTTTTGAACTTGATGTGCTGAATGCCGAATGCGGTATAATAATAATAATAATAATGCTTATTGGACGAACTCATAAAACCATGGTACAGACGATAAAAATATTAATATTAATAGTAACAACAATATGCTTCATAGAGCTGCCTGGTGTAGTGGGATTTTGGGGAGCCTGAAGGGGCTCCAGCTAAATTTTTAGTATATGCCTCTGTTGTATGGATAAGCAAACTGGTCAATGAACCATATTCCGGCTTGCGTGCACTCCAAACTACAGCTCAAAGGACCCGCTAAAATATAGGTCTTACTCGGGACTTGTAGCGGATAATTTCTGCGCTCCGATGACGCTACGCAGAAACGACATAATGTACTTCTTTTTCAGCATTGATGTGTTGGTTGCAACCGTGATAATTTATCACTTGCATATGTTGCTGAGAGTTATTCCAACCTGAACTCATAAATCAAGTCATTTTTATTTAGTTCTGCGCCTACAAGTAGCGACCAGATCAGAATTTGAATGTGTTGCTTCCAGGAAACAACCAAATCACTCCTAAGTATGCATTCAGCGAAAAGTAAAAACGAGAAACGAACCACGCGATCATAAAGATTGAAAAGTTCTCTACCCTGCCATGTCGTCAAGGAGCGAGATCTTCCCGTCGATTTGCTGAATAGTCCACGCTTTTGTAGTCATCCTTGCAGAAACTCAAGTATGGACACTTTCACATCCAGTTTTCCGCCAAAGCGAGGATATACAACATCTGTATGGAATGACAGCACCGACAATCGCACAGCCACGCTCGCACGAGGCGGCGGGCGACGGTAGTGTGCTGTATTCCAAAATGCGTTCGATCTCCCTCGAGAGTTCAACTTTCGACCCTCGGCGTCCAAAAACCTACTCGCGTCTAGCGTTGCTCTTGTGTTCCTCTCACCTCATTGTCACGTGACCCAACCCGCACGAGTAGCTCAACAAAGCCGTCGAAGAAACGAACGCGACGGACGACCGTTGAAAAAAACGCAACGCCTTGGCGCCACGTGCTTTCTTTTTTCTTTTTCTTTTTCCTTTTTTCCTTTTTTTTTCGGTTTCGCCTAACATCGCTTTGAACGTAGAGGGAGAAGGAAAGTAAAAGAGCGTGAATTGCAAAGAAGCCAACTATGAAGGGGAGCCTTGCGAAGAAGCGCACTACCAGTTCAGCCTACCATGCAGACGCTCCTTGAAGGGGAGAGAGGAGCGCTACGGCCTATAGCTCTAGGTGGTGTTGTCTGGCTATGATTCAAGCAGTGCAGTGACGATGGGCGTCGTCGGTTTGTCCCTTTCGGTTCGTCTACCTGTTTCAGGAAGTGTGAATGTGTGCGATGATGCGTTGGGTCGGCCGCGCAACCACTCCACCACGCCGGGCAAGTGAAGCCTTCGTCATCCGTTGGACGCTGAGACGTCGGTGAGTCTCGGACTTCGTTTGAACTTTACCCTGGACAGTGAAGACTTTTCCTTCTCGGAACTTTCATCTTCTTTTGCACCCGCGAACTCGTTTCCCGGCTGCAGTTTTCTTGGCGGGCGGCAAGTTGTTTCGCGCAATTGTGTCAGGAATTGAGTGCAGTTTTGTTTTCTTCGTGGCCCCGACGCCCGAAGGTTCGTGAGTGTGTTGTTGGAGTTACGCCGGTTCGCGCTTCGTTCTAGATGGTTTTGTCGTGCTGTCGCCGTGCGTGGCTTTTTTCGTCTAAGTAACTTAATTCCTTGTTTTTTTTAATTTTAACCCCTGCGTGCCTTTGCCTCTCTCTGATTTTCGCACCACGCGGGGGCCTATCGCTTGTCACCGGTCCCGAACTACCAGTTTTCTATTTTTAAGCGATTTTTCGTTTAATCTATGAGAGTTTCCTTTATCGGGTTCGCTTAATTCAGATCCCCCTTTTCTGACAAACCCTTTCGCCGCTGCCATAGATATCTCGCCACGTTTCTTGACAATAAAATCGCTTATGAATAAATAAACGCTTTCTTTCATAGTCCATGTTGCTGCTTTTTTACTTTTGCGAGTGACGTTTTGGTGGAACAGTATATACTTAAACCATCCACTTGAAAGACAATTTTTTTACTTTCATTCCTCGCCAGATGGCGCGAACCGCCACCCTACTCGTGGCGGATTTTTCTGACAGGTCCACCCGTTCATGTTTTGCCTTTGGAGTGACTGCGCCGAGCACGTCGCACGGCAGGCTGCTTCGCGTTCGCATGGTAGTGGGTTATGTGGGTGCACCTACAGCGTGATATGCGCCTTGGCGGCAGCATTTTGTCGGTGCGGCGCGCGCCCCGACGAACGTGACTTTAGTGACCTTGGGCAACACAACATATACTTAGGATTCTTCGTATTCGGGTTTTAATATTTTTCAGATATTGACGAGAAAAGGGGGCGAAATTGGGTGCTTTTTCAGGCTGATAATCGAAGAAATCGGGTCTTTCTGTAGCCTTTAGAAATTGGTTTTTTTCGGGTCTTATTTATAAGGCCTGGCACCTAGCAAATTGTTATTTACACGAACAAACGTGAGCAAAGCATATGATATAGTAATGGTATGTCTGATCGTTGTAGCATTCGCCTTCTGACTCATTCTGAAGTGATTCATATGTAAGGTAACGCAACTCGAAGAAGTTTGTTCACCAACGAGTGCTTGAGGAAGCAGTTCATAAACAGATCCAGATTCGTTCATTCATTAATTTAGTTGACTGAAGACCGGAATGAGCAGAAATCGGGCTTAAAACGATTTCGCGACCAAAAAATCTTTTTCGACCGTAAAGTTGGGTGATATCGGGATTTTCCGTGAAATTAAGAAACCCACATATACTCTGTCTCTCTCAAACCGTGCCGTAGCTAGCTATAGCTGCGCCATACAGTCAAGCTAAAGGGGAGAGAGGGATCCTGACCTGTTCAAGAGGATGGAAAGGAGGAAAGGGGAATTCCAACTTCTTCTCTCCCGTTCCTTCTTCCCCCCAATTGAACAGATTGCCATGCGCTCTCTCCCCTGTAGCTTTGGTTGCACCGGCACGGTTTTAGGTGAGACGGGTATAGAGGAGAAGGCCAGAACAAGAGTCCTGTGAAGTCACGAAGTAGGCTGACGTGCACGACGCTATAGCTAGTTGAGGCTTCGCGCGTAGCTTGTATGTCGTCAGAAATGCGGGTTTTCGCCTATTTTTTCTTAGCTAACATGCGAGTCGTGAACGACAAGTGATTTAAAGAAGAAATTTTAGAACGCGGGAAATTTATTATATCTTCAATTAGTGTGCGAAATACAAGAAAGCTATACTTATCTTGAGACAGATGATATCAGCCCGTTCACTACTCTTGCGACCGTTCGACTGAGAGAGACAGACCGGTTTTTAACCTTTGCGACCTCTAGCACCGGATGCGCTGCCGCCGGAGCTGGTCCTAACAGATCGCAAGAGCCTAAAACCGGTTTGGTCTTTCTCGCTGAACTCGGTCGCAAGAGGCAACGGCGCTTCATTTCAAGCGACAAACTTGTGTGATGAAATTGGCTCTGAACGACATGGGAGTTGTGTAGGAAAATAACTCCTATGAAATGGCAATAATCGTGTAGCGGCACCTGGTAAAATGAGCTGTAGCAGTATCAATCGGTAAAATAATATGGAGGCATTTGGTCATTAAATCTGGTTTATAACGAATTGCCAGACAAGTATAAAAGTAATAACATTCTAAAATTGTGATCTGCGGCGCTTTGTGTTTTGAGTCTATCATTTTGTTTTAATATATTGTACATATTTTGACAAACTTTTTTAGACTCCAGGGTTAATCTGTACAGATTGCGCAATTTAATGCACTCTGTCTGTTTATATAGTACTTGTACTGCAGCTGCCAATCTGGTTGCTACATTGAAAACCACCTGTGACCTGTTTCTTGGCAATATTCCAATGTGAAAACGTGATCTTTGAATAATAATTCCGTAATACTTAGCGTTAAGCTTTTCACACGCGGACGTACTTCAACAGTACCGAGTAATTAAAAAAACAACTATACACTGTACTAAGTATCATGTCTACAGTCATTCATTTTTCAGGACATCCAATTCAAAGCAATTTTTAAACACAAAGGGTTGGTCGTCCCGGGTGAAAAGCGTGTCAAAGACAGCTTGTGAGCGCCTGAGAAAAGCTTCTGAAGCACGCAATATGTGACGCCAGAAGAAAAGACATCTGCATGGAAATTACTCGTGAGTGAGAGCGTTGTCGATGCCGGATTTACTCTCGACGCCGCGTAAAGCAAGTTAAGCGTTTCTGTTCAAACAAACAAAGATCTCGTCTACGCGAATTACGAAGAAGCCGTGCCGGGCATTTGACTTGGAGCCAATCTTGCTGGAGGTCAATCCTCTTGCCCCATTCAATTTCATTCACCAAATTATGCGGAAGGCAGACCGGAACACCGAAGCACGTCAACTGACGGGTTTGACCCCCGATTCTCGTTATTCTCGGCTACGATGCCAGGCGATGTCGTCCGAATTAGTGAATTGTTTCCCCAGGCGTCAACACTGCGAGGCGCTGCTTATGACCAGCCATTTACTCGAGTGATTATTGCCGCACCATCTACCAAGAAAAACCTGAGGGCTCCCTCTTCCGCGGAGCACTCGGATTTCTAATCACACCGCGACCGACAGCATGACTTCAGCCGTTCACAGGACAGAGATGACGTTTTCGTGCGAAGATACCACCTGTGAAGATCGCACCAGATGGAGAATCGCGCGTTCTCGATCTGGCTATATCGCTGTGGTATTGATGCGCAACGCAGTGATCGGCTGTATATGCGAACTGTGGGCAAGGTAGATGCAAGCGGCCTGACCGCGCTGAAATAGTGCAGCTGTACTCGATAAATCGCGGCTTTAGCAAAGCTGGCAGTTGAAAAATGTCCCACACGGGAAAGAAGCACCAACGAAACATCTCTCAGGCACATAATTTCTTTAAAAAAAATACAAATGGGGACAATATCGCCTCTTTTGCATTCCCCATGCGTCATTACACGGAGGCTTCCCGGTCGTGGCAATTTTCACGAAACGTTGGTGTCCCCGCGTAACCGAACAAAGAGCACTAATATGGCGAGTTCTGTTCTGTGCAATTCAGCACAATGTTAAACAGGCCGTCAACTTGCTTTTTCACTGCCTCCGCGCATTAGTCCCCACATCAATTTATCTTTATGGAAACAAGTTATCAGCGCGTACGTCCAGCAACAATTTCACAGCCGCACACTCTAAGGCATGCGCAGCGCGTGCACTTACCCGCGCAGCACTCAAAGAATGAACCATCGCGATCCAGGAAATGAGCTCAGCGGTAACGATGAGTAAGCGCCACATTCCGGTTACGGCCTCAAAATATAGTCTGCGCTGTGGCATGACGCAACGCAAAGCCTCGCGCCTGCATTGCGTAATGCCACATGCCGCAGGCTTTAATTTTGATGTCTACAAACGGCTGTTCCGCCTCATCATTCGCTGTGCTGACTTTCTGGATCAGCATGTGATTGGCCCTTTGAGTGTTGAGAATGCGTAAATGCACGCGCGAGGCATTGCTACGGTGTAGACGTCGACGCCACCGGTAGCCCTCCCGCCATCACTCTAGTCGTTTCGCCGCCGTAACCTGGCAGAACGAGGTAATGATCAGACGCAGTTGTTCGTTAAAACGTCCAGAATTTAGGTCCGTAACTACGTCATAGTTCTAGAGGTGGCCCGTTGCCACTGTATCCTTGGTTGTGTACCACAAAGGTACATGTTATATCACAAAACTATGCGAAAAAGACATAACACACCAACACAGCCGAGGGCCCTGCTGAAACCGAAACCAGCCAAACTGAAGCCACCTTATGGTGCCGCGTGTGTCAGCGCCCCTGCACACCGGTCAGGGAACTACCGAGATGGAAAAGGTCCGTGTGTATAAGTTTAAGTCGTCGTTGTATTGCCCCCTTTTAACCTTCTCTGTTTGTTCCCTTGTCTCGGGGCTTATAAGAATTAGTATAATACGGCTTCTATTTGTAAATGTTAGGGATAAGAAAAAAAGGACAATTCAACGTCACTGATCCTCACGCACACACGCATAAGAAGGTATTGAAGTTAAAAGAAAAACGCCCATCTCAGTATCAATAATGAATGATGGTAGCGTTCTATTACAGTCGCGTTGTCTCCCGAGCACATTTTGTAAAGGGTGGGCGACACGTGGTATGGCAACGCCATTCTCGCCGAATTGGCTGCAGCTCGGGAAGAGGACGCCTTTCACGTGCCCCAGCCGGAGCCACAGTGATAGACGCGCGGCGCGTCCCGGCCGGCGCAACAACCACGCGTTGCTATGTGCGGCGACGCAGCGTTCTCTCCGATCAGTAGCCAATCCGGCGCGAGCCGCTTTGCCATGACGTGTCGCCCACTCGCTTACACACACAATACCGCTTGCAAATACGCCTTCCTGCAAGCGATACGGCAAGGCAGGTAAAGAGGCCCGATATTTCAGGGGCTTCTGACGGAAGTTTATCGTTCCTCTTCTAGTTTCCGTGCGCTTCAAATCCCAACGCTTGCGGGAGTCGAGTATACCTTCTTATTTAAATAATGCGCTTGACGATCCACATTTCAAATTTTAAGACCTTCAGAGGGATATAAATTGCTGAAAGCATTCCGAGAAATAGCTCGAAAAACGAGGGTGAGTCGTGTTGCGTCTTTTTTTTTGTTTTTTGTTTTACTCGAATAAAGTTTTTCCCTTTGATTGTTTGTTGGCAATACTTGTTTTTAAACATATGATCCAAATATTTTTGTAGTTTTACTTGTTAGTTTTTATGCATTGAGTTTTAAACTGTTTGGCAATTTTGCTAATTACTGAAGCCGCTTCACTGGTAAAAACTTCTGTCTTCGTTTTATCCATCAAATCGATGACTTCCAAGTTACCTTCTTTTAGAGCGCACTCTTAGGCGCCCGTCTCCGGCTTGAGCGGCGTCGGCGTAACCGCGCGGTGCATGATGGGTAAATTTCCCCGCTAAATGTAGCAGAAAATTTTTCCCGCTAAGTTTAGCGGATAATTTTTCCGCTATATGCAGCGGAAAATTTTCCCCGCTAAATGTAGCAGAAAAGTTTTCCCCGCCAAATTTAGCGGAAAATTTGCCACTAAATCTAGCGGAAAATTTTCCCCGCTAAATCTAACGGAAACTTTTTCCCGCTATATCTAGCGGAACATTTTCCCCGCTAAATTCAGCAGAAAATTTTCCCGCTAAATTTAGCGGAAATTTTCCCAGTTAAATTTAATGGAAAATTTTCTCCGCTCCCCTCCCCTCGAGCTCACGTGACCCCCAGCGCCACGTGACCCCCCCCCCCCCGTGCCTTCTCCTCGCGCGTGCGCTCAATAGACTCGTTAGCTCTTGCCCCGGCATTAGGGAATGTAGGGACTGGCGTTCCACGCACCAACCCTGTCACGAGCCGGTGCTGGCTCGGCGTTACAGGGAGTTGTAAACGGCTTTCATTTTTTGTCGCTTTCTTCTTGAAAAAGTAATTTGCACAGAGTTAAGGCTGGTCTACTACAGCTAACCTTTTCTTGCGCTTTCTTATGTTTAAGTATAAGTCACCGAAACACTGCGTGTGTCGGACGTCGCGTGCAAGGCCATATTCTTGAATTGGTTGTCACGTCTCACACGAAACGCAGATGACCCGATGACATGTACGCAAGCTGACTCAACATAATGCTATAGAAAACAAGCTGGGGGGGGGGGGGGCGGTGTAAACCAGCCTTTTCTGAGAACTTAAGGGGAAGCTGAAGCGGTTCTGTATTTGAGGAAAACCATCTAAATCATTTTCAGAGAGGTGTTGCTCTTCTGACGGCGAAATAGCACAAACAATAAATACAATACCTAAACCAGTAACAAATTAAACAATTTGAAAAACATATCTAAAGTCCCAAAGCGCTCCTCAGAATGCACCAGAATCCGCATGTCCCTTGCATCAACGATGGCTACGCTCGCGGCAACTCTGGTTTCCACGAAGTGCAAGAACTGAGGCTGCGATCGTTATAAAGTCAGCTCCAACCCAGTTTCATCCTACGATTCTGTGTAGATACCTTCTTCTGAGTTTTGAAACAGTAAGTTATTCGCTAACGCTGGCCGTCAGTGAAACACCACACGCCGCCATCTTCTCATCGCGCACCTCAATGACGCGCCCCTGGCGTTCCCCAGCATGGCGAAAACGTTACGCGGCGGCAGCATCGTTAAAAATGGCAGCGCACAGGAGCCTTTCTTGCAAACTTGCATACATGGCAAGCTTTCAATTGCACGCGCTGTCCACGAGAGCGACATGCGCATGGGTGCCGAAAGATCTGGGCGCGACGTTACAACAAGTCGGTGGTTTTTCGTGCTTTCTCGCGTTTAGTTACATCGTCGGGGAAAACACCGTGATATTCGAGTTTACGGGACAAAAAAACACTCTAGAATTCACCTCTAACTCCGTTTTTTTTCCTTCTCAACAACCCTCTTCAGCTTCTTTTATTACCCTATTCACACGGCCAGCATGATGGTTCCCCTAACGAATGGTTGACACATTTGCAACAGCAACTGTTGAAAAATGTGTAAACCATCCGTTAAAGCTATTCACACGGCCAGGGTCAGGGGCCTATTCACATGGCCAGGGTATTCAGCAACAACCAAAACGACTGAAACAACCAGAACACCGGAACAACCGTGACTTGCTTCACGAAGCTACCTTCTTGCATCTCTTGCCGTGTTGTGTACGGCGAACACTTTTCCTGCTGACTTTGTCGTAGATGTTTTTTCGGTTTGCGCCAGCGCAACCGTCACAAATATCTGAACCAGCTTTAACATGGGTTCCTCTGCAATCAGCGAATCAGACCGCACTCTTGGTGCGCGAACAATTGCCACACGTGGAGGGTCGCCAACTGGTTTCGTCGTGGCGACTACAAAACATATTATTATCGCTTCACGGCCAAATAAATTACGCAGTTAGCCTATAAAAGTGCCGAAAGACAAATCACGAGGAAATAATCGTGTGCATATTATAAGAGCCAGATCCTGCGTTTTTTTGCTGTTGGAGTCAATACAGGGTGTTAGTTTTATCATAGACCTATTTCACCAAGCGCTCGGTTCATTCGTTAAGCCTCCATAACTTAAGTGTACAGGACCCAGGCGGTGGTGCCCAAGACGGCTCGTGTTTTCACGTGCACTACACCCGCAGACCTCCAACGAGGTTTTCGCACCTGCAGAAAGCCTAAAGCTTCTCTCGATGCATTGCGGCAGCGGTGCCGTACCCAAACTGTCTGGTGAGATCGGTCTATTGAAACATGTGTTTTAATTGTTGAACGGTACACAGGTGCGTTATAGGCCAGTGGGACATATCATAGGGACTAGTAGTCACACTTCGCCGGATAATTAACTAAATCTTGAGACCTAACATTTAGTTGCTGAAAATAAAGGTAGATGCTTCATTTTACAAAGTTTTACAACTTTGTAGCAAACCACTGCGCCTTAGAGCCTATTCGAGCGACGGAGACGTAGCACGTGACAGCATTAAAACTTGGGCTTGGGCTAGTTGGTCCAAACTGAATAAAAGGTCTAAAGCGCGAACAAGCGGGGAGTCGGGGACAATGAAGAAACACGGACGACAGGACAGGCGTTTCACTCTCAACTAGTTTTTATTATCACCATCATGAGCTATATATATATATATATATATATATATATATATATATATATATATATATATATATATATATATATATATATATATATATATATATATATATATATATATATATATATATATATATATATATATACATATATATGCATACCAAACCGCAACGCACTCAATTACCACAATCAAAGGCAACCATCCAAATCCACCATTTTACTTTGAAGTAGATAGGCAGACTGACGCAACTTTTTTTCTTCTTCTTTTTGATGTAGAATGTTTCTATAATATCTTTCCGATTGACTTTTTGCCTTTCTTAAAAACTTCGTGAAAATCAGGTCAGGTTTACGCCCACAACACCTACAATGGTCAGCAAGATTGCCCCCGCCTTCACACCATCTTTCACGCCACACACCATCTTGGTGACCATTGTAGGTGTTGTGGGTGAAAACTTGACCTGATTTTCACATAATAAAATACCCTCGCTTTTAAAAAAGAGCCTGCAAACATCTTCGCGTGCTCGAAACACTGGATTATTTGTTGTTTATTCACGCATCTGTCCTCGACTTTAGTCATCCTTTTTGAGATCGCGGAGTCGTTGGCATCTAAGAGTAGCATCTTCTAAGACGTTCCTTTTTTTGGTACTTACCAGGTGGCGTTGTATTAGTCATTATTGTTGTTTTTGTGGTGGCCCCTGGTACAGTGAAAAAGAAACTAGTGGTGACTATCTGCCGTGCGGACATCGCGAGTGGACATTGAACCAGAACACATTTATGATTTACGTCCACGAAACACCACATTTTTCCAAAAATGGCCGGAAAAAGTTCGCGTGCTCCAAATGTTGCACTCTTCCTTCGTTTTAAAATCGCACATCTGTTGTAAGCTCTACTCTTCTGTTTTTAGACGCCAAAGCTGTAGATAACTAAAAATCCTTCTGGTGTGAGGCGCCTTTCTTCAGCGCTCACAAGGTAGCGTCACGGTTGTTCTTTTTGCTGCCCTTGTAGTCGGTGCTGAAGCTTTGAAAAAGAAACCACTGATTGTCTTTTTTGCATTGCGCACATCTCGAACAGACATTTAAAATAAGATCGAGTTTATAAAATACGTAGATTAAATACCGCCGTTTTTTTTTCGCAATAGGGCATGTAAACATTTTTTCGTATTATACATGAGCTGTGTCAGTTCGTTCTTTCTTCCCACATCTGTTCTTGCTTTAACTCTTCCCTTTTGAAACTCCGGAGTCGTTTTCAGCTAAGAGCAGCTTCTTCCAAGTGGCGCACTTCTGTGGCACTTACCAATTTGTGTCATAGTTGTCATCGTTGTTGCTTTTGTGGTCGCCGCTGGGTTGTGAAAAGAAAATTCATGGTTGGGTATTTGCCATACGTACATTGTAGATAGATAATTAACCATGCAATGTTTATAATTTACGAGCACGAAACACCCTGAGTTTTGCTAAAATAGCTCGCAAAGGATTCACGGGTTCTAAATGTTGCTCTCTTTGTTGGCTGTTAACGCGGAAACCTGCCTTACTCTACCGTTTCCAGACCGCGCGGTCGTTGATAGCGAGGAGTATTGCGGCTTCTGAGGGGCGACGTTTTTTACATTTACAAGGTGTCGTCATAGTCGTCCACGTTGCTGCCTTCGTGGACACCCATGGCGCTTTAAAAAAAACAAAAAAACAGTTAGGTATTTGCCATGCGAATATAGCGAATTGACATTTTACCACGCAATATTTATAATTTACGTGCACGAAAAAGCAAAGTTTTTGCGAAAATAGCCTAAAAAATGTTCCAAATATTGCGGTTTTGACTTGCTGCCCATTCGAACATATGTTCTAGATTACTATTCAGTTTTGAGACCCAGGAGTCTCTGTCAGCTAAGAGCAGCTTCTGGTGAAAGGCGCTCTTCTCTGGCACGTTCCAGGTGGCGTCGCAGTTGACGTCGTTGTTGCCTTTGCGGTAGCCGCTGGGGATTTTAAAAAGAAAACCCTGGTCGGTATTTTCCGTTCGGACGTCACACTAGAAATTTCACCGCGAAATATTTAGGATTTGCGCGCGCGAATCACATCCATTTTTTTTCGAATATAATATTGTGTCCGAAATCGTTGTCCCCAGCGATAGAATTGGTAAATAATAATCTGCTAGCAGGCTCTTGTGGAGAAAGGGGCTGCGCATGAAACAAGATTTTTTCCTTTTACAGCACTGTTGGCATCGGTGTTGTTCTTAGAGCTTCTTGAATAGGCATATTTCGCGTTATCGCACTACCATATATGTGACGATTTGAAAAAACAAAACAAAAAAACTGAGTCTTTCAAAAAGCGCAGCCCTCCTACTGTGTCATGGAGTCAGCATAGGCAAACATGGCGGCGTCCATGAAATAGAGCAGACAGTGGCCTATGGCCTCCAAAACATTTTGCGTATTCGAAATGCTCGGGTCTTTGTTTCTTGTTCATTCGTACATCTGTTCTAGCCTCTACTCTTCTGAGACCCCACGATAGTTGGGCACGAAAAAAAATCTTGCGTTGGGAGGCGTCTTTTTTCAAAACTTATACCAGGTGTTGTTGTAGTTGTCCTTTTTTTGTGCTTTTGTAGGCACCGCTGGAGCTATAAAAAGGAACCACTTCTTGGTTTTAAACCGTACGGACATCGCGAAAGGATATTGAACGGAGTAATATTTGTAAAACACGTGCATAAGATTCCCCTTTCTTTCTATAAAAGAAGTAGTTTCCAATTTTTCTTTTTAGTTGTAGGACATTTATATGTCATGATATAAGGGCACCAGAAGAAAACAAGCGGAATCGAGGTGTTATCTGCTGATATATTGAAGTTTAAAAATCTCAGCTTTTTACCATATTCATATTTGTGATGAACGATTCAGACGAGCCAAATGTATTGCTACCCCACATGGCACGAGCGTTTTAGAAGAATTTCACACGTTTCAATCGAACAAAGTCCCCGTTTAAAACTTAACAACAGTTGTTTCTCGATGTTGCTGTCCGCAAGACGAGCAAGTGAAGGAGAGGGTAGGGCTTTTGGAAGGTCAGTCTTGGAAACTACCAGTTCTTCTTCGTGAAAGTTGGATTCGTTGTTCAGTTTGAAGGCGAGAGACAAGGGGAGAAGGAATATAGGTTAATTTTTGTGCATCTTTAAGTGACCAATGTTCAGGATAGAAGGGTGCGTTCGATGTCTGGTAGCCTGTGATTTTGTTGTAACTGTAGGTCTCTTTATGGAAGTTGAGAAATGTCTTTGGTCGTGAGTTCTTTTTTGTTCGTTGTGTATTCGTACGTCTGTTTTAGATTCTACACTTGCGTTTTGAGACACCGGAGTTTTAGCAAGCGAAGAGCAGCTTTTGGTGAGAGGCCTCCTTCTTTAGAACTTACCTTGCAGCGTCGTAGTTTTGATCGTTAACGGGTCTGTCGTCGCTGCTGGGACAGGTGTTGGATCTATCAGTGCAGTTGTTGTGGTCACGGGTGGTTGTCGCTGCGACGTGGGGTGTTCCAAGGAGCCACCGCCGTTCGATCCAATAGACATCTTAACTTCGGATGTGGTGTCAAATTTCACTTCACCTATCACGCAACCGGTAGAAAACATTGTCAAGAACAGTTCCCTAAACCACAGACAACATAAATTTACTCACAAACGGCATGTATGCATTAATTACAAGCTCAATGTTTTTACTGAAGACGTACCTTGGAAAATGTAAATAAAACTAGTTTTCTTATAGTTTTTGTTAGTTTGGAACCTGAACCATTTCTCAATCAACATTCTGTGATTTTCCAATGCGACCACAAACGGTATAATTCTAGTAGCCTAGCAAGACACTGTGTAACACATCCTACTCCGCTCAATTGCATTAGACGGCGCGCCTACTGTGCCAATGCCTCCACAGGGGTTCCGACATCTCCACGCGCCGGAAAAAATCATTTTTGCTCGAAAATTGTTTAGGAAACAGCTACGACATTGAGCAGACACGTGCATCTACCAAACAGCCTGTGGTGCGCCCTTCGTCCATTTGGTCGAATGCCTGATAACTGCGACTTCCATGTCAATAGGGGCATCTCCTGCCACTCCCAATGAAATGCGAAAAACCCAACGTTGCTGGTCATCCAACCATTCAAACTGCCACAAACCCGGTCGCGCCATGACCATTGTATTATCGTGGACGAGGATGTATACCCCCCAGTAAAGTATATCAGAGCACCATTGGCTATGCTCGTGAAAGAATGGGGGTGGGTGCATTAAACAAAAGATTAAATGAGCGCTGCCCGTAGCCGTTAAGATTTTATTTTACAAACTCGCTGTACGTTTTAGAATCAGTGGCCTATTCAACACGTTTAGGTTTGGGAAGATGAACTCCAAAAGATGCACAGGTTACCGAAATGTGCCATCGGGTTCAAATAAAATACGAACAATGACTGAACTTTGAGCCTACTACCTGCGCAGCTTCTAAGATTGGGTTGTGCTTGACGAGGTCAAACACATCTGAGTTGGGCTCTGCGAGGTTGCGAGGTTGTGCGTTATACGCCGATGTGTTTGAACTTCGCCAAGCACAACCTGCGCTTGAAACCTGCGCCGGTAGTGGGCTCAAAGTTCCGTCACAGTTCACGCTTCATTCTAACCCGATGTTACATTCTGTTACAAAGGAAAGCCCTGCGCGAAATTTTTCGCCTACTGTTCTTAGAGTGCGATATGTGAATAATGAAACAATGCACAAAGGAATAATGGTAAAAGTGTGGATAGCGGTTTTCCATTAGTGTAATATTTTTGCAGTTTTCGTATTTAGTCTCCGGAAATCAATATTCGTTATTTACCAATTGGTTCGACGTTTCACCGGAGTTACCCTTTAAATAGTGCATTCGATGCGTTATATGACTTTGAAAATAGGCGTCACTGCCAACATTTACTGCGTTCTGCTTACCGAATGACGCAAGCCAGAGCACTAGCAATATTGATCCGACGAATATTAGCAGGCAGAATGAAAGGGCAGCCACCTTTTTGCACCTCCTGGAGTAAAAGGGTTAAAACATTCGTGAGTATAAAACCAATATAAACGTGACATATCGGCGAAACTTAAGTTTTTCTGGCAAACGCTATCAAATATCTGAAGGGGTATGACTGAATAAGTTGTTCCAACCATCAAACGAGCAGATTTCAGAAACAAATGGGCTCTATGTTCGGATACAACTACCTTTGGTATGCAGTCAAAGCTACGGGTGCGCTTGCGCTTGCTCATCATGAGCGCTCATTGAATTAGCACACGTGGATTCTTCAATACTGAAATGTTACGGAAATTTGTCTGTGCCACATCGCCGCGTATAGTCGCATAAAAAACACATGACAAACGGTTTTAGTTTAGAAAATGAGCTGCAGTTCCGTTGGATTGAATTGGCATCGTGCCTGAGCCAGCAAGAAAACATATTTTATTTTACAAATCTAGAATTTGTGTTCCGGTAGAGATAAGAGGAACAGAGAGTATTAGTGAAATTCACAGTTTTGGTGGGTGATTATGAGAGCAACGTTTTGTGGCTTTGATTTATCATAAAGTGGTTTCATTTTAAAGGACACACTCGTGTCAGATTTCACACTTTCTTTTGCCTTGGAAACTATTTATTATAGCCCAATTTCCGTAATAAACACAGCCAGTCTTTACAAGTGTTTGTAAATATTATTTTTGTAGACGAAAATCTAAAGTAGAGCAAGGTGAACTGCTATGTTTTGGCTTCATTTTTGTACCCAGTTCTGTCGTTTGTTATAAAGGGGAAAAAAACTAACTTTTTCTGTAAAAGTATAACGCACGGCCTATATTTTAAATGAAGCCAAACTGCTTATCTTTATATTTTATGCCAAAAAACAAAAAAGTGACATTTGACGTACTGGCTACATATTTGGAGCCCTGTATCTTGGGAGTCATCACAAATGTTTGTTACTAAATATGTTTATATTCACGTTTATTTATTGATGCCCGCCAACAGGAACATGCCTTTCCGGTAATGGATCACGACACATAAGAAGAGACACACGCGCAAACATATATAAAACACACTACGTTTATGCACACAAAATACAAAACAAAAATAACATAATTGTTTATAGATCTGAGATTGCTAATTTTTTCAAATAGCTTAGATGCATGAATACGTATAAAAAATGACGAACTTCCATTACACAAAACTTCTATTCGAGTGAGAGCCAAAAACTGGTACGCCCACCACCCTAAAATAATTCAATTGACTTCAAAGAGCAAGAAGACAAACAAAAACGTATGGTGTATTATAAAATTGAGCATGCCACTTTATTGCTTAAAAGATTATGAACATATATAAAATCATAAAAATATATCTTTCGGAAAGCGTGTGAACACCTATTCTACATTGCAGATAGTTGTAGTCATAATAATATTGTTATTGGTGTATTGGTCATAAGTACACGAATAAAGCTCAAGCGTTTCTTGACGATTTCAATACGCTGAGGTTTTTACGCATTAAGTTAATTTTAGGCTGGAGAAGCAAGTCCTATCGGCACAGACTTCACAATGGGCGGGTTGGCCAAGCGTAGGCTCCTGCGACATGCCGTGATCGTTTTAGCGGCATTTCTGACCCCGGTACATACCGCTTTCAAAAATATTTGCTGCCACAATACTTTCTACATACCTCCCCAATCTTCCGTAGTAGAAAATGCTTCGCTGAAGCTGGTCATCGCCGGCAATGCGGCGGACGCCGCCATCTGATCAGTTAACTGAGATAGGCAAGCTCAGTTGACCGCAGTGATCGTTAGCGGCTCAATGAAAGTTGGCGTCGCCGTGTAACTCCGGCCGATCGCGATTCAGTCAACTGTCGTTGGCTGAACGACAATTGAGAGCGTTCGTGTAACTAGGGTATTAGAGCCGTTGATAGCTAGCTTTGCAGCCATTCAGCTTTATGTTCGTGACCTACATTTTAAATCCGATAGTATTTCGTTCGGCAAAGGCTACAAAGCAGGAGCTTGCTCGCTTTCCTTTATTTCAAATGAAACTGTTTACCTCAATTTGTCCTTTAGCAAATCCCCCTGCAAAGCCGCGATCTCGTGGTCTGTCCTTCGGTCTCCTCTAGATTGAGATCTCCAGAAGAAGATGTCGACCACATTGTGAGAAAGAAACTCATTACTCAATATAGAATATCCGAATAATCGCCATCTGTGGTCTGCCATCTTTGTCTACTGGCCTGTGGAACACGTTCTGGGCATGCGTAATAGCTCCGTTTCTCGGAAATAGTGAACGCCGCGCATGTTTGTACAACCAATACAACCTAAAGACAAGGACCGTGGGTGATAGCGTCGTTAGTTTGTTTCAGACACGCGCCAAGGGGAAAGCGCGTCGAAGCTGGACGAGTGGTACGACCACAGAGCAGAACGCGCGTTTCTGGCGTTGACGCGTCTGCCGTTTTGACAAGCCTGCGTTGTGAGACGATGCAAGAGAGGCTGACGGCTATGCTTGCTCGAAGTAGGCGGCGTTGCGTCGATCCACTAGTAAGGGCGTTTATGAGGAAGTGCCCAGGGCTTGTCTGCTGGGTGGTATAGCCGCAACCCAGTCACTCAGCATGTTTCTCTCGCGTTTATAAGCTCCGGAAATGTGCATGGACGCATCATTTTACTGCCTTTCAGAATGGTGCATCTGCCACTGAGCAGACGTTTAGCAAAAAGGGCTACTCGAGCACTAGCACTCTTCTTGTGGGGGAGTTCTGCTTCGTGTGGACAGAGTTTCTCATTCAGGTGTGGGCGAAGCGATTTACACTCGTCCAAGAACAGCGCTTTGGTGCAGTGGAATGAAACTTGACGCAGCTCGGTGTCAGCGCAGTCAAAGCAGTATCGCACACAAATAGGGTTTCTACTAAATATCCGCGGAAAATAGGAATTTTCACCTCCGAAAGCGCACAGTGTTGGCTGAGTCACGAGCGCTAGAACTTGGCTCTGCAGAATGCTTTGTTTCCAGGAGCACCCGTACACATACATTGCGTGCGCATGACCTTATTGCACCGTCCCAGTGGCAGTTCTTACATATTCTTGCCAAGAAAAATTATTTACCGAGCAAAATATAGGCTGCAGAAGATACGCGCGCTGCAGCAATGTGCTTCACGATGGCCCCTGATGGGACGTCGGGGCGAGCAATGTATACACCGCCTCCAACATGTCGACTGTGCAGAGCACGAGCTTGAAACAACTCGTTCAAATATGGCGTTCGCTACTACGACCAATATGTTTTGTGTTGCTCTAAAAATTTGAAGCCTGGGATCAATGCGAATAGTTTTATTGAGATTGCCTAGTGAGGGGAATTTCGTTAAACTGTATACTTCGGCGCCTCTAATCCTAACGTTTCAAAGAAAAAAAGAAAATTGCCAATATCTGTTTGGCCAAGCACTGTCGCGCAGTTAACCTTTCTGTAGTCATGCACACTCCAGATATTTTGTCAATTTCCCATATTAGCCGTATGGAAAGAGCTGATGAGCGAACGAGATCCCCTCTTAAACCATTTAAAATTTTATATTATAAGCTCGACAATTTTTATACTTCTTGGGTCTCGGACTTATTCCACCTGGAAGACAAGGCCCTGTTCCTTCCCTCCCGAACGTCATCAGAAGTGAATCCACGCAGCGCCGAGTAGCTTGCGTCAGCATCACCGCAAGTGCGGCTCGCAGCGTCTCACACCGAATGCGACGCTAGCATCCCTGGACGCAAAGGCGGACGCGTCTCCCGCTTTGCTCCGTCTCTGGTCGAGCTTCAGCGTATCTGCCGCTTGCGGCGGATCGAGGATACACTAGAGATGACGTCATGCTAAAGCCCTGTCTTCTACATGCTCTTCTCGAACGCTATACGGGCGTTATGGAAGTCAGCGTAAATAAGCCAATGAAAAGGCGCGTGTTTATTTGCTCAAATTCCGGAACAGTCGGCTTCTGAAAAACAAAATAATGCTAGAAAACAAAACTATTTTTCCTATGCACGGATGTTGATGCTGCTATATCTTGTTTACCCTAAAGCTGAGACTGCAGCGAATGCCTAAGTACAAAAATGCGATGCCCCGGCTTTTAAACGTTCGTCCACCAAGCGAGCGCTCGTGCAAGGAAGGAGCTGCTGAAATACAGAAGTGCCGGCTAGCTTGTGCTTGTTGCTTTGGCTCTAGTCTCAGCTTAAAAGAATACTGAACCAAACATTTTAGTGTCCATAATAGGTGGCGAACCATCTTTCCACGAGCCAGCAGCCGCCGTTGGCGCGAGCAGACGCAACGAAATAGACGTCATAGTCCTTCATTGATGCTTAGTGTAAGAGTGAAATGTATAGGCTCCGGGGAAAAGGAGAATGAAGACAGGCTTTTGATCTACACGAGTGAAAGCTACGTGCTTTTAGACCATTTAATCGCCTTCCTTTTACAGCAGACCCCAGTGTGGTGATAAGAAGCCAGTCCTTATTCTTCTTTTGCCCGGGGCTTACTCATTTCACTGTTATCTTAAGAGTAAATGGAGCATGATGACGTCAATTACGTTGGTGTGCTCGCGCACACCGATAGGTGCTTTCTCGTGCAAAGCTCGTGTGCCACGTAATATGAATCCTAAAATGTTTGGTTCAGCATCCCTTTAAGGGTAAACGCTCTATACTCTCATCTCGTTTCCACACACCGTCGGGTCTGCTCGATCAGCTTTAGAATTTTCATCTATAAAACAAAAGCTTTCAAATGTTTAAACCACGTGGTGCCATAGTTGAGTAGCAGCGCCTATCCTCAGTTTGCTGTTTTTTTCCTCACGCGCATATAAAACAAAATACAAAATAAGAAGGCTTCATTTTTAGAGCGCAGCTCTTTAGGCGCCCGTTTCCGGCTTCAGCGGCGTCGCCGTCGCCGTCGCCGTCGTGCGTAACAGCGCGGTGCATGATGGGTAAATTTCCTGCTAAATCTAGCGGAAAATTTTCCCCGCTAAATCTAGCGGAAAATTACCCCGCTAAATCTAGCGGAAAATTTTCCTGCTAAATCTAGCGGAAAAATTTTCCCGCTAAATCTAGCGGAAAATTCCTTTAGCGGAAAATTTTCCCCGCTAAATCTAGCGAGAAATTTTCCCCGCTAAATCTAGCGGAAAATCCCCCCTCCTCGAGGTCACGTGACACCCAGGCCACGTGACTCCCCCCCCCTCCCGAGGCCACGTGACCCCCTCCCGAGGTCACGTGACCCCCCCCCTCCCCCCGTGCCTTCCTCCTCCTCAAGAGCTGCGCTCTAATTCGGCGTTACAGGGAGTTGTAAACGGCTTTCATTTTTTCATTATTTCACCAAAAAAGGAAATTTTTAGTATGGGAACTCCACCACCTAAAAACATACTTGGGAAATGTTGTTGGACTCAGTTTATTGATTTAATATACAGACGCGACGCGATTGCTGGACCCTTTCTGGGTGGAGCATAGCAGACCGGAAGAAGCTTACACATTTCTGCAGTCGTTGGCTCCGAACGTTGGTAAGGCTGAAAAGTCGAAGGTATTCTGAGGGTCGCAAGGATAAAACATCAGGTCAGAGTAGTGCCGCCTAGAGCGAACATTGCCAAACGAACACCCGAAACGTTCATTCCCGAACTCCTTCTATGAGGCGGAAGGCTCCGACTGCACTAACGATAATAGATTACCAGATTAAACCCGCCGAAAACGCCCAGAGAAAGAGAATGACCTACTCTTGAGTTCAATCGGAGACGAATGGAATGATCAGCGTGTCCCGAAGGCGCGCCAAGATAGTGAAGGTGTTATGCAAAGAAATGGAAGAAGCTGCTTCCATTTTTTTCTGATACGGCCTCGCGGCCTGTTCCAGGATAACGCGAGCGACTTAACTATTACAAAAGTGTATTTGTGTTCTATGTTTTATTCATTCAAGGGGAATCAGTCAGCCCCACTGGATTTCCGCCGTCTCCGCTGTACATAAAACAAAAATTGGGGAGATCGGTGGCCGAGTGGTCTATACTTGACTTCACTTGGGTCCAGACGCAGCCGATGCTACAAGCGCGAGCCCGGGCTTCCAGCGCCCTGCCAAGCACGCGCGCTCGTGCATTAGAGGCACTGTTCAGGGCCACACACTCGTGCTCGTAGCATCGGCTGCGTCTGGACCCAAGCTGAAACGAAGTATTGGCGACGTGAGCGATCGAAAGCGTCGCTGTGGTCGGCCCACCACAAGTGCGCCGAATGCTGACTATGACGTCAGCAAAGTGATGTCTCATCGACGGAAATAGAGGAACAAGAACTCCAATCTTGGACGGTGCTGGCAGTGTTGCTTTAAGAGCGCTATGATTTCAGGCTTCCACCATGCCCATTACAAACACCATCGAACTTGTGGTCTGGCACAAGGTAATGACGTCACGAAAGGTAACCGAACGAGGGCGCTTACCGAAACATCTCGCCGCCAATAGCGCACACCAGCTCGGAGCACGTGGAGCGGAAGCTCGCGCTGCAGAACCCAGGGATCTTGGGTTCGAGCCCCACCCCTGCCCGCTTTGACTATGGATGAGCATCATACCGGCGTATGGTCGTGTATCACTACTGCGTGATGCACGTTAAAGACTCCCAGGCTAGCGGTTGTACCGCACTGGCTAAATTGCTCAATCTACAGCTGGGAGACTCGTCGCCCGTTGAGGCAGACCAAGCTTCTAGGCTGTATAAGCATACACACAGCTCAATTATTATTAAAACAAAATTGCCAGTAGATCAACACCAACAGACCGGGTGTTGGCGGGGAGTGGTGGGGCGGAATGACTTGCGGCCGGCCTATTGGCAAATTTCATAACCCATAGGGGGCGCACTGGTGCCTATCAAAATAAAGCCCCTCTATCCTGGGAAAAGTGGCGCCATTCATTGTTGCAGAAACGCTCGAGGCACGTCCAGCGCGCCACTTCTGGGAAATTCATGGCGTCTGAAATCTCAGCTGAGTGCTGCGCTCTGCCGCCATGATCTTCCCAAGGGCTGCACGTTGCACGTGCCTCGTGCATCGACGCACCTTACACTACTTTTGAAACATGAAGGGGCTTTATATCAAAATAAAGTTCCTGTGTAGGCTCCATACGGGAGCCAGAGTTGCGGCGTTCACGTGATGAGCCGGATCAAGTGCCGTGCAGGCAGCAGATCATTTGCTGCCTTACTCCAGCATCAGGAGAATGCAGGATTGGTGCGCCCACGCGCCACACGCGCAAACCTCTTCCTGTGTAAGAGATTCGAAGTAAATAAATCCAAAGGAAAGCATTGACAAACGTGCGTGCAAGATGCCACTTGTTTCTTGGTTTTGTCTTTGGGAAAGTCACTACTGTTGAGGCTGGCACCGCCGAGCGCGGGACACAATCCCCGCACTTCCTTGATGTGCTTGCAAGACAGAAATGGTCTATTAGACGTTGCGCGCGCCCTGCCGAACGTTCCTGCACACCGCGCCGCGCGCCCTCGAACGCGCAGCGCTGCCATTCGCCGAATTCAGTCACGTGAGGAGCTGGATCAACATCCCATGCAGGAAAGACGGCGCTACGAGGATGAACGCGCAACTCTGGCTTCCGTAGGGAGCCTATACAGGAACTCTATATCAAAATAAAGCTCCTCTATCCTGGGAAAAGTGGCACCATTCATTATTGTGCAAATGATCGAGACTCCGTGCCGCGCGCCACTTATGGGGAGAAGATGGCTAGAGTGTACTGGAAAGGACGATTGGGGCCACCGGAGTTCTATTTCTGCACCTCCGCATGTGAGAAAACGGCAAATCCAAATATTCTGGCAGGCTAGTTAGTTATATATACTAAATTATAAATAACGCTAGGACAAGGACAGGCGAAGAGGTGGAGAGGAAAGGCGCTAACTCACAACTTACGGTTTTATATACAACAAGAAAGAAGGTGAAGGAAGTGGCTGGTGTTGAAAAAAGGAGAAGAGATAATTATATTTCGAGCAGGGGCGTTTTAATAAAGAAGCTTGCTAGACTAATAGGACTAAACCACAGTTGACCAAAAAAAATATTAAAAATAAACAAAGGTAGATAATTTGTACTTTATACGATATAATATTTTCAAGAGATAGAAAATAACCTCTAGACCGTGAAAGACGAAATTAAGAAGGAAAAAATAGGAAGGATAAAAATGAGTGATCGCTCAAAAGTCCTCGCTCAGTGCCTCGTACAGCACACAATCCGTTTTACACCCAACAGGCACCACAGCCAAAGCACTGCCTGCGCCAGCGCAGGACCCTCCGGTGCCCCATCTCACGAGCTCTCGTGCAAACGAAATTGTGAAGATTGTCATGTATATGGTTGAAGTGCTGAAACTCTTTCTCAGTTAACGCCACAGATGGTGTGCAGACGCGTTTCTTTCCATTGGCTTCTATGATCTTAGCTACAAACATTTCTCTGTTCCTCTTGTCTTGGGAACGTCTGATTACTTTTGTCTCCGAAAGCAACGGTGTGCAGGAACAATTAATCTCTCAAATGTTTTGCTAAATGTACAGAAGGTGTTGACTTCAAAGTCAGAGAATGTTCTCTCAGTCGTGTATTTATGCAGCGTCCGTTCTGTCCTATATACACTTTCCCACATGTGAACGGGTTTCCATGCACCACTCCGCTGTGCCAGGTGACATACCTGTGATTGTGGTTTATGTCGCACTCATGTTGTTGTTGTTTGACATTGTTGATCTTTGGGCACATTCGTTTTAATTTATCCGGTGTCAATATTACAATTTGGATATCCAAACGTAGATGCTATTTTCTTCATGTAGTGTGAAATCATGTGGATATAAGGCACCACAACCGGACGGCGTCTCTTCTCTTTGATTTTTTTTTCTTCTGTTGTTTTTTGTCAATAATGTTTCGGTGATATCAGCCAGAACTGAAAAGGGGGTTACCCGAAGCCTTCAGACGAGTCACTTGTGACTCGCAGCTTGATTTTGCCGTGTGCTCACATGATTTGTTTAATGCCATATTTAAACAATTAGACACTTTGCCTCGCTTAACAAGTTTAGAATAGAATGAGTCACAGCGCAATAGACGTTTTTTAGAACGTGGGTGTACAAGGACCAGCAGGTCTGGCTCTTGTTGAAAGTAATCTGCAGATCTAAAAACTGTAGGAAGCCGTCCGTTGTTATCTCAATGGTAAAGTTGAGCTGATCGGCGTTTTCCGGAAATGTGGTACGAGCAACGTCCCTCCATTGCAGGGACATTGGGGGACCGGTACATGTCTGTGACCTCAAACCCTATGCAAGGAAGTAGGAGGAGCCGACCGAGGCCATTTATTCCCTGCAGCCACAGAGAAGCTAGTGGCGAATCGGTGCCAGCGGCCTAATCCGCCACCCCGCTACCCGCTACGGAGCCGTCTTAAATAGCGACGACGAAATGCTGGACTTCGTGCAACCCCTGGTTGCAGCTTGAGATCGCCAGATCAGTTTCTTGATACTTTACTTTGCGTACGCACGGGGCCAATACTTATATGCCACACGTCATCTGCCTTCCGGCGTGAGTAGAGGTAAACATGTCTTTAATATGGAGAGGAGGATCGCCTGCCTTGGCGGAGTACGTCTTTTGCAGGAGGAGCACGGTTATTTGGGCGGGGGGGGGAGTGTATGAAGATAAATACGGTGAGGTTATACGAGATTATGTGTCCCCGATTTTCTGATGTAATCCATCAGGGAAGTCCAGGAGCGCTTTGCGGTGTTGTGTCGAGCCTCTGGATTGGGCCCATTCGTCTAGCGTCCTCGGTCGGTCTTCCTCACGGAGGACTTCGAGTGCTCTATGTCTGTCTGCAAAGGTCATCTACACCTTTGCAGTTCCGAAGAAGGTGTTGGAGTGTCGCCATGTTGTTCCCCGTGCAGGTCTAGCACTTTGCAACTTCTGGTTCCAGCAAGCCGAAGCTCGCCAGTTTCGAGGGAGTGCACGCCCTCTTGGTCCTGATACGACGGACCCGGACGGCAGCCCATTGGCTGTAGCCTGCTGGTATCTCGTCTTCTTGCGGCGGTAGCAGCCCCGGAGGTAGGCCTTCCTCGCCTGCCTGGCGCGTTCGGCCTGCTCCTCAGGATCTACTGTCTCGTGCCTACCGGATGAAGAGGTCGGTCTAAGCGTGGAGCTATAATTTGCTGCCTCCACTGCGGCCCTGTGTGCCCTATCGTCCCCGGCTATTCCACTGTGTCCAGGAAGCCACGTTATGTAGAACTAGGGTTTCTTTCTAGAAGCTCCGTCGCCATCTTTTTTATCTTTTTGGTCGTGCGGACTTTGGGCCTGCTGCATCTGGTCGCGATGATCGCCTGCTGAGAATCCGTAAAAATTATGGCTTTACTTGCCGTCACTGAGACGCTCAGGATATCTTGGATCGCCGAAAGACTCACCCTGAGCTCGGGTTCTTCGACGAATGTGCCCTCCGGTAGTGCTTCGACAGACCGTTTGTTCCTTCTTGGGTCGTGCCATGCTGCTTCTGAGGCTCCCTCGGTCCTTGCTGTTTCGGTATAGCGTATCTCGTCGCCCCTCCCATGTTCCTCGCACCAAGCTGCATGTAGTCTAGCAGCCCTTGTCATCTTCCCTTCGTTTAGGGCTTTAGGGAGTGGCCGATGGTTTGTGACTGCCTCATCGTGCCACGGTGGAAGGGGTTCTTAAAGTGGGGACTTGTTCAATCTGTCGTACCCCAAGTCTTTTAGAAGTCGACGACCTTGCCTGGTCCCCTCCAGTCGTTGATTTTGACGGATGTTCTGTGCGTCGGCTCTGTCCTCAATACGGCTCATCTGAGCTTCTTGCTTGAACTCTTTGAGGTGGCGTGTAGGTTGGAAGGCCTGTGATCCCCCTCATGGATTGGTGATTCAACTTTTCTAGCTTCGTCTACTGCCCGCGTGTAAGATTTAGCCAGTTGCAGCTATATAGAGCTCTTGGCGTGAGCAGGGCTTCCGTCAGGATGCGATCAGCCTTCACGTCCGCGCCTCATGACTTGTTGGTTGTTTTTCTAATGAGCTTTAAGCCCTGGAGCCCAGTTTTTTCTCTATCTCTGGGAGCCATTTCGTACTTCTCGAAGTATCCTCGAAGGTGACTCCGAGGATTTTAATCTGTTGTTTTCTGCCAATCTCTTGCCACGTTTATCTCGGGTCGTATGAAGTTGGCGATTTCTTCCGATGGTCTCGGGGCCTGGTTACTACCATGTATTGCGTCTTCTGAGGTGACGCTTGCATTCCGAACTTCTTGAGATATTCCAGGACTTGTTCGATGCCGCGTTGCATCGTTCCTTCCTGCTCAGCCAGGGATCCGCCGCGGGTGCAGAGCGCCACGTCCCCAGCGCACACGGTGAAACCTAGTCTTTCAATCGTACGAAGTCGGGTCGGAAGACCTGCCATCCACCATGTTGAAGAGGACCGGCGATATTACCGCACCCTGCGGTACTCCTGTGCAGTTCGGCGTCTGGGGACCTTTGTTGTCTTCTTTTTTCGCCTGGAAGTTTCTATTGCGTAGGAAGTCCTCTATGAAATTCAGGGTCATGCCTGGAATGCAGAATGTTTTCGCTTCCTAGAAACGGCCCAGTGAGGGACAGCGTAAAAAGCCTTTCGGAATGTCGAGAGCAACGACAAGTCGCGAATCTTGCCTATTCTTGTCGGCCATAACCCCTTCGTAGAGAAGTTTGAGGCCGACGCCGGGTACGCCATTGCCTCGCTGGAGCTCGTCTGTTTGCGATCTAGGCGCTCGATGCTTCTCCAAGTACCACTGAATCCTCCTGAGTACGATCTTCTCTATCGTCTTTCCGGCGTTAGGTGTCAGGAAAACCGATCGCGGGTGCTCAATTCAGATCGAGGGGCTTGGCCGGAGCTTGGGTATCTGAGTCACCCAGGACATGACTGCCAATCCTCCGGCAGCCTTCCCCGAGTCTGCAGACGCGATAATCTTTGTCCACGAGTCTTTTCTTCGCTTCTTCCGGAAGATTTCTGAGCGCTTGATAAGTGACTCCGTCCGGGCCGTGGGCACTGTCGGTCTTTGCTGGGAACATCGCCTTTATGCGTTCTCCCGTGCCCAGCTGATCTTCGATCCCAGCATCAATGACGCCAGCGTCCATGTCATCAGCCATCGTTACACTCTGAAGGTCGCCGGTGCTCCTAAAAAGTTCGACCGGCATTGATTGCCAACTCCTAATAGCCCCTGTAAGTTCGCCAGGCCACTCTAGGCCATGTGCGCCGGGTTAAAAAAACTCGCCGCGAGTTCTCCGTCTTGTTCGTCCCAGTTCCTCTGTGTACCTGTTGGCCGCCGCCATCGCATGGTTTAGCTTAGATTTTGTTTCGTAGGTTTCTTTTACCGCCAACTCTGGAGCACTTGTAGCCGGCTAGCCCAAGAGATTGAGTAGGTGGCTGTCAGGGGGGGGGCATCGGGCCTCACCAATGTCTCCGACTTGACTTCTCGGAGTGCTCTTGTGTATGCCCATCTCTGACGTCTTGACTGTCTTCCTCTTCAAGAAGCCCACTGAAACGGTCCCATTCTTCCACCACGTCTCGTCTCATTTGCCTGTCCCCTTGGCCATTGTTTGAGGTTATATCCCCAATAACCTTGTGTGGTGAACTGAAATCTTCTGCAACAGTAGATCGAATCCCTTCGCGTAGTCTTGGTCAGCCTTTTGATCCACTGCATCATCTCCCCGTCTACCCTTTTTAGTTTCTTGGTCTGAGATCGACAGAGAGTCACGGTGATTTTGGACGGTTCGTACACGCCTGATTCTCGCTGTGACAACTTCTTTGTCAGTTGAGCAGAGGGCTGTTGTATCCAGTTGGGCTTGCGGTTTGCGTCGTGGGATGCCAACGGCCGCCCGGCCCTTCTAAAGTTACGGGTTCTTCTCCCGATATCTAGAGGCCAGTCTCTGGATGGGAGGGTTCGTTGTAGAAGTTGAAAAAGGGCAGTGTCATAGTTGGGGTCCTTGTTTCTTCAGAGTCGCAGCCATACATCGGGCGGGGGCCGCATCTCAAACCGTAATGTTACTTCCGCACGTCTGGCCGTAAACGTACAACAATGCCATTGAATGATCTGAGTCAGTCTCGTGGCGATCCGTCTCAGCGTTGGCTCCGAGGTTACTTGCCATTGCTTTAGCTCTGCAATTTCTCTCCTGATTTCCCCGATGACCGTGAGTAATGTGCCTTAAAACCAACATGCGAGGTGGGATTGAAGCTTGTTGACCCTGAGATCTCGGCGTTAAAAGTAGATGTTTGGTGGCGTTCGTGGGGGTGTAGGATGGGCCCATTCCGGCATCTAGGCAGGCAGGCCTGTCCTGCTTATCTCTCTTCCTGGTTTGGGTCTCGCTGCTCGCCAAGGCAGCTGCTGCGTCAGCTGTCCGGGTTGCACCTCAGGTTTTAGGCCAGAACGCGGGTTTTCTTTTTTTCGAATTTCGCTCTTTGCAGCAAGCATTACTGGTAGCAACGTGCTACCCTTCCCAGTTAGTGGAATCAGGGTTCTCGGTGACAGTTCTCCACGTATCCTCATCGTGCAGCTGCCCGCAGTGGGGCAGCTGCACGATGCTCCTCCCAGTATGGGCGGCCATCGGTCTTATGGCCTAGCCCAGTGGCACTGAATTGCGTTTGAAAATGTTACTCGCCTTGGGGAGTTTGTTACTCCCAAACGTCACTAGTACTACGTGTTTGCTTTTCCCGATTAGTGTGCTGACTGGAAGTCCCGTATAGTCAGTGCACGACAACGTAATTCTAATGACGACAGGTAACAACTCTAGGCACCTTTTTGTCCTTACCTTCTTACATTTCATATCTTGCATCAGCGTATCTAGGAGTCTCATTGCGGTTGTCTCCTTGGAGGGTAAACGACTGCCTCTAATCTGATCTTTCCCCATGGCCTTGTACGGACAAATCGCGTGCTGATCGCAGCCTTTTTTTTCACCTATGTAAGCTCTCAGGGAGCTTCTCTGCGATATTTTCATCTTGCACGTAGAAAGTGCAATGGTGTTGGCCCTTGCCACTGATACTAGACCTTAAAGTAGTCGTCCTTGTGACCCCCGCATTCTCAGCGGCGGTCACAATGTCTCAAACCCTTAATGCCATACCCTCTTCCTTGCACACAGTTTGAGAAAATTGTGCGTCGTCTTCTAATGTCTCATGTAAGCTATCTAGCAGCGTATTTAGCTCCCTTCTATCTCTTCTTTCCAACGATGTCAGCAATCGCTTGCGCCAGCGTTTCGTCGCCGCAAAAAAATTCACTGTTGTCCCCGGGGTTAGCTGACAGAGGGTCAGTTCTGGAGGCGTAGCCATTTGTTCGCTTGAAATAGTGATACAAAACTCCCTGGCGGGGTCAGCGTTGGAAGCTCCTGAGTAATATTTTGAGAATAGGCACTGTTAGCGCTGTTCAGTCTGGCTTTTTACAGCGTTCTTGAGCTGAACCAAGATGCACATGAACATCTTCCCAATTTCATCTCCTGATCCCACAGGCTCCAGTACTGCAGGCTGAACCGGAAGGTTGACGGCTGGGTCGCCCGTCGATGAAATAGTTATAGTCACGTCCTCGGACTGCAACTTGCACCAGTCGTTAGCCTAGCGATTTATCCATCATATCGGGTTGAAGACGTCGGTCGAAGGAGTGGGTCGCAGGCGGTCGCCTGAACCTCTTCGATAGTGAGAACAGAGCATCCTGTTCCCAGAAGCACGAGTAACCCCAAACCTCTTAGAAATACCTTAAAACTGGCAAATCTTTGAGAGCTATGAAGAAACTGCAACTGGATTGCTCGATACGTTTCTTCTTCCTCGCCTTCCGGGAACCTCCCGTCACAGTAAAGCAAAAAATATACGCGCACTCTCAGTCACTTGATCAGCTACATATCAGGTACGCGATAAAAATATTAAAACGCTTCAACTCTGAATAAGAGAGAAAATATAGGAGGAGGAAAAACGAGAATCGCAGATTACCAGCGCATCTTTCGTGGAGCTACCACCATCCAGACGAGGAGAGATCGAAACGATGCTTTACCGCATTCCAGAAGTAACGACATTCAAGACGCCCACACCCTTAGAGAGAAGGTGCGAACCATACTCGGCAAGCGAGTGCTTTTCTTTCGCTGGCAGCGTTGCTCTTTACAAGAACAGCGGCGAACCACCGGCTTCCTGCATCCGGAGTCGGGAAGAAGCGCCGGCAGGCAACTCGATGAAATTCATCCAGAAGATGCCATACACGCTTCTTTATGCCCTTTTCTTTCACCAACCGGTGTTCTGACGCCAAGGCGCATAACACCGATTTTTGACTGTAGGCTTTAACACAGAAAACGGCCGCAATGGAAAGTAGTTCAGCATCAGGGATTCCTAACGCCCATAGATCGATTTTTGACACCAAATACACGATCTCAGAAATCACTTCAGTGCCCCTTTAATGGCAGCGGATCAGCTCGCCGAGAGTGGCTCTACATCGATATAAATTGCAGGTATCATGGAAAGAGATACCAACGATGTCCGCGGCCATTGCTTTTCTGCAGTACGCACCCTGAAAAATGATCTCCCCACGCGCAAGAAATCTACGGTCTTTTCGGCTAAAACCATGGAAAGCCCGTTAACCTGGTTTGGTTGCTGGGTCCCGGCTTTAGCTGAAATCTTTATCAAATGTGTTTTTCTTGCATCTACGTATAAGCGCAAACCATCACAATGTCTAACCAATCACCCCTAACCAAGCAACATTTGTATAAAAGTGTAATTAGTAATCCGGGGTGTTAACGACTCTTATTTGACATTTACGATTTAAAAACAATAATTAGGTAATACGCAAAAAGACAGAATAAAACTTGATCTACTTCAACGGGCGACGATTATCCCAGCTATAGAAGAGAATTAGCCAGTGCAGTACAACTGCAAGCCTGGGGTCTTTAACCTTCATCCCTAGAGATATTACCTTCGACCGCAGGCCGGCACGATGCTCATCAACATCGAAACGGGCAACGTTGTGAGATTGAACCCAGGACTCCGGTTCTGCTAAGGAGCTTGCACTCGACGTGCTACGAGCTGAAGAGTGCGCGCTAGGCTGGCCGGCTGACCGATCCCGATTAAAATAAAACCCTTCACTGCGAAGCAGGGTCACTGAAATCGGAGCGACGTTGGGGAACCCACGGCCGGGAGTCCGAAAATATAAGAGGAGGAGGGGACGCCGCCGGAGCGGAGTCACGAAGCCGCCTCCCTCCCGTGACGTCGCATCGGAGAGATTCCCGCCGTAGCGTCGAGCTTGGCCCCCAGCCCGGAGAACTGAGCGAGAGCGCACCGCAGAGCTCTTCGTGACCTTCGGGTTCAATCTCCACCGCCAGGCAGTGTTTTTGATTCTCGATCGGGCATTGCACCGGCGTGTGGCCGCATCACTACCTGCGTGGTGCGCGTTAAAGACCCCAGGCTCGCGAGATTGAAGCGCACCCGCTTAAACGGCTTATCTAAAGACAGCCGAGACGACCAGACGTCCACTGGCGCGACTCAACTTCTGGCCAGTGTAAACATGAGCAGCACAACATTATTGCTTTTGGATTGTGTGCTTGGTCGCAAGCGCCTCAATTAGACTGCTTAGCAGACCGTACGAGCGCGTAAGCTGCACGCGACCTGACAATCTGGTTTCCTCATCATTCATGCTTCTGTTTTTGCTCTTTGTTCTTCTCGAGGAGGCTGCTTCCAGACTAAATGAAAAAAAATGATGCGATATATCACGTGCTAGGTTTATAAATTCACTCGAATAGGATAGCTGGGCGTTTCTTTTTATGTTTCTAAAGCGAAGTCCGACATTTACAGGCGCACCCCAATGTAGGTATTATACTTTTTGATTGCCACATTTCATAGATAGTGGTATACTAAAATTAACTGAGTTGTAAAAAAGGGCAAGTGGACGGTCTCTGAAACAACCTTCACGAGTTCAGCTGATTTTCTTGCTTTAAGCATGTGTACAACGGCATTGAGAGGGTTGGCGAAACTATCTCGATATTAAATTAATAGAAAAACATGAGGTCAAAGCCTCTATTCACTCGTGAACATTGCCAATGCTTAAATCCCTGCTTGCTTATAAATAGGCCTGCGTAGAGGAAGGCAAAAAACGTCTGCTTAGAATTTTGTGGCTATTCCTAACGCCAATCGCTTCTTTGCCTCAGACGGTATTATACGAATATCAAATAGTTCCAAGTTCTGATTTTTAAAACCAAAGATTGCGATTCCCTCTGAGCGCGAATAAACAGAGAGTTGACTGTGTGAACATTTTTTGCAAGATGCAAACGTACCAAATATAGAGGCAAATTGTGTTATTGGGAGTTGATAACAGCGAAAGATCTGAAGGGCAGAAATCAAATGGATCTGTGTCATTGTCGCAGCATATGCAGTGAACACGGCTTACTTATTAATCAATTGTATCTAAAGATACTAACTCAACGAGGAGTGCAGAGGGGCTCGTAGCGTATAAATCCAGCATCCCATCTCACCAGGCGTGCAGACCCCCACTTGGCCTCCGCCATGTACACTTCTTGACCCCAAACACGTGGTCCTTACCAAAATCTTAGTTTCACGTTCAAACGAGCTGGCACTGTAACTGCGATTGCTGTAAAAAAACACGATAAACCGTTTATATGCACTGTCGGTCCAGAGATCAGTAGTCGAGCTCAGCCGGAAGTCCTGAGAATACACAGGAACGCATGACAGGCGGATTCAGTGAGGTAAGATATGCGGCTGCCGCACGAGTTTTTGTCGTAAAGCACATTTGGACCAAAACAAGCAAACGCTGATAGTTCCGAGCTCGTCGGTACTGTATATCAAAAAAGATCATTGGCGGCCTATCTTGTGCGTGGTGCGGCCGTATAAATCTAGGCGTAAAACTCATTGACGTCACTTTCTAGTGGTCATAACGTGCAACATGGTCGCAAGCACATTGGGAGTCAACCTCAGCTGCCAGCTTTACCGCCGCCCAGGCTCTCTACATCATTGCAGGACTCACCGCACCACGTGTAAAACAAGTGTGCCATATCAATAACGCTTCAAATATAGGTAAACTGCCCTCCAAGTTGCGAAGACAACATGTGGAGAGCGACTGGCGCGTCCTTTAGATAATGTTTATACCTCAGCCAACTGTACTAGTAAGTTCTCCAGTCTCTCAACGCCTCTTTTAATTCCAAGAATACGGACATGGTTTCGATAAAGTAATTCCCCGAGACACCGGCTTTCCTGGCAGGAGCTGTAGTAATTATTTGAAGAGCACTTTGATATGATTCAACCTGCACGTCATATACGTAAATATTACTATGCTCCAGCACAGTTCTACTTCAAACAGGGGCACTCAGGCAAAGCAGAGAAACCATATATTTATTTTGCACTGGCTCAAACCATTGCATACACAGAAAAGTAAATAATAATACAACTGGCAAGGAAAAGGTGTGAAACAAAATTTGCCACCACGCCCAAGAGATAAGCACTTAAAACAAAAAGGAAACAACTTATTTATCAAAACAGAATCTAAAAATATTGAGTACACACTTTGGGTCACCAAACGATAACTGTCCTCCTGCAACATTTCTATCCCTTGCAATGGTAGACGGGCAAAAAAGAAGGTTCTAGTATATTTAGAAGAGGCATTCAAAAGAACACCCAAGCCTAGCTGCACTCCTGCTACATTTGGGGACTTATTTCTAATCAGTTTGTTTCGCAAGGGGTTTCAGTATATATAGGTATTAACTCTTAGTTATGGATTTTCCTTTGGCTTACGCTGCATAAGTAATAAATCCTCAAGCAAGTGTCTTTTAGCAGGCTGAATGTTCCCCGAGATAGCTTCCAGTACCTGAGCATCCAGCGTTGTTCTGAGAGTGTTGTCTTCACTTGACTACTTCAGCCAAATTTCCTTTTGTTTGTCTGGTTTAACTTGCTGGGCTTTCCTTTGAATGAGCGATATTAAAGAGATTTACCCTCTCCGCGCCAGAGAGGGTGATGGGCGGCCTGCCTGCTTCATTGAGATGAACAGCTCCTCGTACAGAATGCCGCGGCCTGTAGCGCAGGCATAGCGCTGTAAAGCGCGTCCGTAAAGATATGTTAACCCACAGAGAGTACCGTTGGCTATTGAGATTAGCTGGCTGCCAGAAGTCTGGTTGGCACTATCTTTAGCAACAGCTGGCGGCGTGTTTGTCACTTCCGGCGACAACGCCGTTAAATTGCTGAGATCGTGCGCAGGCTGGAAAAGGTCAACAACGAGAACTGGCCTGGAAGAGTGGGTCGTTAAGAATCGAGCAAGCTGTTTACCGACAACGGCAGAACTCCGGTATCCGTTTGATAGCATTCGTATCAACGTAGATAATCATCCGCAAGATGGCCTGGCTGATTTTTTGCTGACGGTAAACAGAAGAAGAAAAGATAATGACATTTTCAGGCGTCGCAAAAATATCACAAAGAGGTAACCGAGATGGATAACCCCATTAACGAAGGCGAATAACCTGGAAGTTGGACTACAAAAAGGCGGCTTTTAAACAGGTAAAATGGCAAGGCAGCAGGCTGTATGCCACATCCTGTTTTCAAGAGAAGATGATGCTGCGTCGACCTAACGAGATGCTGGCATGAATATCTTCATATATTATCACATCTCTTTAGTGGATTTTAAAGTAGATGAGCGTAGCTTCACGTGTTGTGGCATGATAAAAATTGTCCCATTCACTGAAAATCGAGTGACATTGTTAACCTTGTCTGGGTACTTACCGCCTCGAGCTCTCGAAGATACATACCACTGGTGTCCTCCTTCCCCGTCTCGATCAAAAAAGCGGCGGTTCAAAAAGGATAATCACCTTCCTCTTTTTTGTAGAAACGTTTATTTGGATCTTTGACATTGTTGTTAGGTTTTAAAAAAGATCTTAGGCTGGTAAAGAAAAAATTTGCGAACGAAGTGCCACGCCGCCTGGTACACAATTTATGGATATCCGGAAGAACGTTCCAGAAAAAACGTCCCTGAAAAAATATCCCGGAAAAAACTTTGGAAAATATACCGGAAAAGCCTCAGGTGAAAGTAGAAAAAATGTTCAAAGGGTCTTCCATCGCTGGTTTTTCTCGATTTCATACTCAAGAACTGTCATTATCCGTCGTAAATATCTGACCAATCCAAGGTAGAATTTGAGATTCAATGCCTACACAGCAACGAAATAATTCATTGTAAATATTTGAACAATGATGAGGTTTTACAAAACAAATATAGTGTTTTTGTCTTGTTGAAAATAAAAACAAAAAAAGACGATAACACTTAGTAAAACAGACGACAAGTTAGGGGTATGAGAGGCCTGTGTATCATTTCCAATAGGTGCAACAACGCGATATCGTTACCTTAAAAAAATCGCTAGTTGTTGTCGTTTCTTTTTCTTTTGTAAACCAAATGTTGTTATTGTTATCATAGGTACTGAAAGTGCCTTATTTGAGGACATAATGCAGATTTGCAAAGTTTCGTTCCCACTAATACACTTAAGCAAAATGTGAAAATGCGCCGATGTCGTGTTCGCGCTAACAGTGTCGCGATATCTACCTCGGGAATCGCATTTCCGTATTTGTTGGGGCCGCTTTTTTCCTACTTGCCACACGGTGCCTTTTCTCCTAAGGACATATGACCGGACCACCTAAAGGCCATGAGGATCAGGGAAACCAAGAGATAGAAAACTCTTTGGGACATTTTTCCCACTTCCCACTCCGGGGTCTTTTTCCGGCCATACTTTGTCCGGGGATTTTTTTCGTATATCTTTTTCCGGGGACAGTTTTTTCAAAATATTTTTCCTACACTTGCGGAGAGTGTTACTGCGCTCTTAATCTCATTAAAATGAAAACGATCTTCTCTTGAGAGGTGGGAGGGGACTGGTCCGAAAAATGCAATGATTATAAGGAACTGTTACATAAAAATGGCGAACATTTAAAATACATGCTCAGAAAATATACCATTAGTTAATAACATGGAGCAACAAGTGAATTATAAAGTAATTGCGTTATTGTAACCAATACAAAAATATGGTCTGTTCTCCTGAGGGAACATGGTGATACATCGTTGTTCCGAGGAAAGAGTCGCTGAAAGCGACGTCAGGATATGCCACCGACTGCTCCTGAAGGCGTTTCCATGGAGCCCCCTGCTCGCGGTCGCGTAGAAATCACAAACGCTTCACCGCCGTTTGATTTTTTTTCACACTGAAGGAGAAAGAGACGAGATAGAGTTCGCGGGTCGCGCGCGTGGAGTGCATAAGCAACGGATGCCAGGCACGCAGCTGGTAGAGAGAGAGCGAGAGAGTAACGCAGCCAGAGAGGCGAGGATGCGCGCGCAGCGCGAGTGTGATCGATACTGCCGTACATAGACCTGAGCGTGAGATACCCGCATCTGCGCCTGGAACAGCCAACTGTCAGGCGATCGGCTCGCTGTTTGATTGTCAGCACCGGCTGGCAAAGGTTCACGATAGTGACCGACCGCCACGCACATTAAAAGCTTTGCTTCTTGATTCATCATGTGGCAGACATATAACACCTTTATGCAGTTCATAACGGAAGTAACCACAGAGTACCTGTTCAACATATTTCCTTCACAATATATAAAGGCGAATATTCAGCGATTATTACAAAATGTCAATAATCTTCTGGCACTGGTATACTGCAATAAAAAGGCTGGCTCTGACGGTACGCATAACAATATAAAAAAGAAAGAGCAGCGTGGTGTAGGCCTGATTGATCGACATACCCATTAGTCAGACCACCAAACGCCTCACCATCATTGGCAAGCCGCTGCTCGAAGAGAAGAGTGCTTGAAATGGTCAGAGGCTTTATATGTTTTAACGCATGAGGTGAGAAAAGCTCATTCATGTCCAGGCCAGGCCCATTATGTTGTAGCCATTTGCAGGCCTGGATAAATAGAAATATAGCGAAAAATAAAATTCAATAAACGATAATAAACGACAACTCTACCACTTTGCACATCTGATTTAGAGTCGCCTTGACAGGTTGCCTTTGATTATCACTCTTTGCAAATAGCCCGTGAGCAGTTGGCCTTGCCTGACGCGTTGGATCGAAGAGCTGGCTTCCACGAATGGGCTGACGAGCTGACCGAACTTATAAGAGAGGGTGATTAACGGCTGGATCAGGGATCAACAACGACTGCATCAAGCCGCGCGCGATCGACCTGGTCTTACACAACCGACACTGAGAGCTGTTTGGGCCAGTGACAAGCCGGTTTCCAGCGTAGGTTGGCAACCCGTTCTGGTAATTGGCGACAAGAAAAGTACCCCCCCTTCCCTTTTTCGCAACTGTCATCAGCCTTTACCGTGTTTGCTGTGATGACTCCACGGCTGCTACAAAGGTCGCCGGATTCTGACTTGCCGCATAATTTTCACGCGTTTATCGGCCAACTGGGACTGGCAGCGTTGCCCACGCGGCATAAAACGCGAATGGTGGTTAAAGCAAATAAAACAGGTTGAAAATAATTGTCGTATATCAAGGTTTTCATCTGTGGGACCATTTGCTGGCATCTCATTATCTCAAGCAGCCAAGGTGCAGACCACTTCACTAAAGAGGTCGTAGGTACGACCTCATAGCAGGCTGTCATGATATCGTTAGCCCCACTGGTTATACTATCAACTCATGGGATATTACATGGCACGCATTCAATATACCACGGCGAGCACCCAAAAGAAATAAGGCGTCGCGTTTATAGTGGAGTTACTGATGAGCAGGCTCCATGAGCTGGACTGCTTTGCTAAAATATGATTTCATGCGTACGCCCGTCGCTGCTGCCTTCCTCGTGCGTGCTAAATCATCGAAACGCGCCTGGCGCATCTGGCACCACGACCGGTTTACGGGTAGCGACGGCAAAGAGGGGCATTCAGGGTTTGTCTGCGACTGCTGCGCGACCACGCATTACCGGCGGCCAGAAAACATCAAAGAAGAATCGTATAGCGACAAAATGGAATGGATGTCTTATTGAAATGTTACCCGTTTATTGCGTTTGCTCTCGCAAGGATCCGGCGTTTATCGATAACGTTGAGGCGAAGCATCACCGACGGCGGCATGTTGTTCTGATCGTTCACCTGGCTCACCGGTTATATCGTTATCCACTTCGGCCCAGAATCTTACCGCAACGGTGTACTACCAGCGCTGTCACCGCGGCCGGAAGACCATTCAACTGGCTATGGATCAGATCCACTGGACGAGAGGCCGAGGAATTAACCTTCCGTTGGTTGCCTGGAGCCAACGGCGTGGAGCCAACGCCCACTTTTCCACCTGGCTGAAAGACAAATAAATGCGCGACTCCTGAATTGGAGGGCGACATGCTACCCAACGGCTGAAGTACGGAATTTAAAAAAAGAAACCAACTGTTTTTTTTAGCGCCGCCAGATATCCACGGCCTGGCATAAACGCATATCGCCACATATGCGCGATATATGACACTATGTAGTTTTATACACATACGCGTCTACAAGAGCACAGGTACAACACGAGATATGGATACCGGCATTTCACACATTACGAATTATACCACCAGCTTGCGTGGCGCTCTGGTTGTATTTTCAGACCGATTAGACGGTGATCACTTGTCATATTTCGCACAATATTGGCGACTGTGCAAGATTTCACCTGTGGCAGTAATATTTTCCTCTACTGCCCTCGCTTTGCGGCCTGTATCTCTAACAAATCCATTGCAAAGTTAACTGCAGGTATAACAACGAATATCGCGCATACCGCTCGCTTTGATCAGTTTCGTTTCTGCCAGCTCATAATTTCAAGTATACAGGTAAGCCTATTAATTAATTTATTAATTACTCTGGAAACCTACTGCAATCATAGCTTTCAACACGCTGATATTTTCTTTTCTTTTGCATATCCGAATGATTTCAGCGGCGGTTATAAAGTTGAGCATACCGAGCACGCGCATGACTCGAAGTAGAAGCTCTTGTCCGCCCGTCCGTCATCCTTCCAGCGTTGTGTTGTTTCGCTTTTTTCGCCGACGGTTTTCGCAGCCAGCTTCCAACCACGTCGGACGGTCTGTCGCCGGGGCGCGGTTGGTTAAAGGCTGCCCGCGCTGTGTGTAGCGTCTCGTTGTGGTTGTCATTGCGTTCCGACGCGTCGCTCGCGTGCGCCGGGAGCCACTTGATTCTCACTTTCTGTTCTGCAGTTTGACCGCCCGCAATACTCGTCTGGCTCCTGGGATTTGGCCTTTGGTGAACTTCGCACCGCCTGTCTCGAGTCACCAGAATGGGGTGGCAGTCTGCGTCTGCGATGGCCAGGGCGATGGCTATCTCCTCCGCTTGTTCCGCTCCAGCGCTTCACGCTTGCCGCCGTCCTCGTAGGCTGGTCGACGCCTGATGATAACCGCCAGGAAGGCGTTCCACATATTCGTCGCGTTCCGCTACTGCGCGTGTTTCGTCGTTGGTATGGAGGTTGATGAGCTGTTCGCTTTGTTTGAAGCATTTTTTTGATTATATGCCTGATGAAATGCCAAATGAGCCAGCATAGCCTTGAGATCCCAGAGAGCAATACCGGAATACACGGATACGGATCCACACCTGTACGTTCGTCCAGAAACCAGCTCTTTAGCGTGGGTGTTCAATACTTCATATTTCACTTGCACTGAAAGCAAAAAATGGGGTGGCGGATAGGCGTGCGTCGGCAACCTCGATAGCCATTGCAACGGATCACGCAGAACTTATCGATCAATAATCTTTAATGAGAGCACGCTCTTTACTGAACTGCACAATAAAGACGACAAGGAGAGCCTGTCCAGAACATTCAAGCCTAACTCACGCCTGCGTAGTCAGCATTTCTATAGATTCTGGTTAAATTTCGATACCACGCTTAGCTGCCACGTTACCGTTACAAACGCGACAGGCTAAAGGTTAATAACCGCTGGATGGTTTTTATCTGCCCGGTTTTGGTGGCGGCGTCACTGGCGTTTTCGCTCTTGTAGTCTTTGCACGTTTGTTTTCTTGCCAACAGCGGAATCATCATTACCGCCTGTTTCGCCGGTCTGTAAATTAACAATGGTAACTGACAAAGAAAGAAGTTTCAAGGGTTTTTGGAGATTTTGCTGGCTTTTACTATTAAATAATGGCACACTTGAATGTCTGACCAGGATTATAAACGCGGATCACCTGGATGTTGTCACCGGTTAATAGGCGGTAACGCTCACGGTCGACTGCGGGTCGTTAAGGTCAGGAGTCGTTGCGCCGCCTGCAAACGTATGATGACGATAAAAAATAATTTTTCCTGATAAAGACTACAGCCAAGGGAATGTAGCTCAACTTCAAAAAATCCTGCCTGAAAAATGCAAGGGTAAGCATTACCGTAAAGGTCAAGAGCCGCATGGCTGCGTATCAACGATATTGATGCCTGCAGCTCTGGCTTTCCACAATACTCTAACAGAGCTGCGATCGTTATAAGTCTGGCTCCACCCTTATTTCTGCCCTTCCACAATATTTGCTGGCGATTTGACTGTGAATTCACTTCACCTGGCGGTCTGAAACAGTGAGCGCGTGATTAACGCTGGCTATTGCGATGCAGCAGACGCCATCCTGTCCACGCCTTTAAACCAGTTACCAGTGACTTCTTTATACCTCTTTGTGCTGGATCCGTCTTAACTTCAACCTGCTGCCCGCGGTCAGCGTAGCCTGTAATTTCCAGCCGTAGGATTGTCGCTACTTATCGAACAATGTTGCTGGGGTTGCCCCTTGCTGAAGCATATACAACTGAGTGCAAGAATACCTAAATATGCAGATAGATTATAAAATACGCAGGTAAGCCTTCACTGCAAAAAGCACAAACAGTTAAATAAATACGTAAACGGAAAATAAATCGAAAAATTAGAAAAATATCATACTTGTCAATTTTATCTGCGAGCGAAATAAAGCTATAAGCGCGAACCAGTACTTTATAGCCCAGCCAGGCGTTTGTTTAGCCGGAACGCTGAGCTTCTGCCGCCTGTTTTGTTTCGCCTGCATGATAAGGGAACAACAGAGTTCCGGCAAGCTGACGAAAGTGCCAGAAGCCGCGGCCATTGACTAATGATGCGCATTTATGTTCGCAGCTCTTTAATTTGGCTGATGTGCTGGAACAAGAGGCTGCATCGTTAAAGTCATTCGTAACCTTTAAACAGACCGTCCGGCAATATTTGATGGCGAATCGAGTGTATACTCCCCTGCGTTCCGGAAATGCGCGTGTCATTAATCCAGCTGCCATAAACAGTGGATGCTGCCATCTTGTCATTGCAGTACCCGAGACGCCTGGCCAACGCCTCCTGCCAGTGATGCCTGTCAGGTGCCTGCTCACGGTACGGTCAGCGTCAGAGCAGCCAACACAGAGGCAGCCAGTTCCACTTCCAGGGCGAAGGCGCAGCAATACCGACCACGTATCCTTGTTGGGCAGTCGGCTGTTTGCCATCTTGCAACAGGCTTGCCGTATCGTAACTGAATGTTAATTTTATTTATTTTAACATTATTTCAGTTTCAGTCTTTGTCAATTTGTTTACATCCTTTGAAGAAAAGACCAATTACTTCCAGCTGACCTGTAGAAGACTAATACCCAGGCAGACGAAGATTAAAGTTAAATATGTACCAAAGGAGCCAGCGCTGCGTGTTTACCTTTCTTTGTGCGGACTGGAGGTAACTGTTTTGCGGCGTTTGTTCGCCTGTACAGCACCATATTCATCCAGCCTGCACTTTCTGCGCCAGCACATCGAGACACATCAAAATTATCTGACGAAGGCCTTATCGCACACCCTGGCAGGTATCACACAGCGAGATACCAATCTCCAGGTTTCGCCGCGAGCGATAGGTCACAGTAATAACTTCGGCGGTCGTCGTTGAAGGGAGATGAAAAGGGAGAGGGTACGCAGACGTTTGCCAGCTCATGGACAGGCATCTTAAAGAGAGTGCCGTTCTGGCGTACCCCAGGGCTGGCGGGGAAACGCAATGCTAAAGACACCAAAATGGCGGGTACGGGAGCGCAGCCCAGGGAAGCCCAATATCCTTCAGCCAGGGTGATACCTTGTAGTACCCATTACGCAGCACAAAAATTTCGTGGTACTGGCGCAGAAATCGACGAACAACGTCGCCATAGCACAGTCAGCGCGCACAGACGCGTGCAGGGACACGCCCTTCCACGCGCTTCTGACCAGGCAAGGAAAATAAAAGTGTGGGACAAAACGGCCGGATGACTTCCACCCTCAAGCAAAGCGCACATACGAAGGCACCCTAGGGAGCCCTTCTTGCAAACGCGTATACTTTCTGTGCCTGGCAAAAGAACGCCCTCGAGGAGCCATCGGGGGGACCGTTTGAGGGCGCTACGATAACATGGTTCAACAACACCATCATTATCTGACGGGATTGGCGTCGTCTGCTTTGGCGCGGCTTGCACGGTTAGTTCTCGGCGCTCGGTATGGTCTCCGTTCGCTTCGACACGTATTTTCGACTTTTATTTTCAAGAATCGTACCGCCGTGTGACGTTTTTTTCTTTTTTTAACATAACACATTGTTAACGGTGATTTCTTGCCAACACCACCAAACTAAAAAACAAAATCCCAAAAATACTTACAGCAAAGAACGCTTGAGAGACCAGCCAGAATATCCCTCGCCTTCGGAAGGCTTCTATTTTCCAGTGCAGACTCAACGTGGACGGTGGCGGCCCAAGAGCGACAGGCGTCATGTTCAGGAACGTCTGCTGGTGCGAGATGGGCGTGTGGGCTTGGAAGAGATCTAGGCGGCGCTCTGACTCCGGGAACGAACGCTTGGCCACCATTGGCTGCAAACATTACTGCAGGGACTCCTTACTGGAAAGATAGAGCCAAGTGACTTTAAAAAAAATACGACAAGAGGCAACGAGAGTATGCTTTCTGACAATGTGAATACTTCTGCACATGTGTAGTAAACAACGTTTATCGTGAGAAACCCCTTCTCCTGATGTTCCTGCCTAGAGTCGTCCTTCGGTTCCTGTCCTGGCCTGTCCCTACCTGATCCTGCCTGGAGAACCGCTCTGTCACAACACCGTACGGTAGCAGCGGTAGCGGAGATCCAGCGACCTATGATGTGGCGACGTAGGCGCTGGAGCAAAGAGCAAAGAGGAAGCGACCTTTACTTTGACGCCACACGCTTTTGGTGCAGAGAACTGTTGAGGGTATACGCGTCGTCTGCTGCAAGTTGACTTCGTTTTTGCCTGAAAAAAATTGTGATGAAACGTCGAGAGGACTTCATTCTTTCGCCTTTTAACAAATCTATAAAAACTCTAAATCATTTTATTGCCGGAGAGCGCAAAATAAAAGGAGAAAACCCAATTTCAGTCTCCATCTAATGCATTGCACAGGGCTATTGAATGAGAATGGCGGCCACTTCCTGCTCAGCAGCTGGTAATGGCCGAGGGTTCACGCGCACGAGCTCATCCGTCTCACTTTGGACCGTGGGTTGATTGGCTCATTCGGGAGGGGGGTGTTGTGGCGGCGAGATTATAAACTGGCCAAACTCTCAAAATATACAGCACTGACTCCATTAGACCAGCGGTGCCTGGTGGCAAAAGCGTTGTACTAGCGACGAGGCGGCGGACCCCTTAATTTCCTCCTCTTCTGCCAGGCACTCGAGAAATGGAGGCGGCACTGAGCATACAGATGCACCCTTTCTTAGGAGGAGGAATGGCTTCCTTTGGTCGCGTACGCCTCTCGGTTAGTCCATTTTGAGTGCAGTTAGTCCTCGTCGCATGATTAAAATCAGCGAACAACGTTAGGGAACTGTAGAAGAAAATAGAAGACAGGAAAGACGCTGAAACTCGCAACTCGATGTATCTTCCTCAAGAGCTGAAGAAAAAAAATGACATAGAATATACAGGCACGTGCCAATGGCTAGCGATCTCCGGAGCGCGAGGCGGTAGCTTTAGACCTTTAACGTTTTAAAAAGGGGATTTATTTTTGTGATAAACCCACTAATGGCTGACTCACGCAGCGCTCCCCCAAACTTTGTATTATAAACGTCTCAAAAATGTTTTCGCTAAGTTTTTCTTTATATCTACCTGTAAACTTACTGCTAGCCAGAGATGTACTACATGAGAAATTTCGACAGTGTAAAGGCAAGTGACCACCTACGTTGGATCTAAGTGTCCAGTCTGTCCGATGTAAGTTCTACCACATGACAAGCTGATGCTATACATCACGCACGACGTACAGAGCACAAACGGTGGGACATATTTTTGTTGCACTTGTGTCTGGATACTTTTTTATGCCAAGATGAACCTTTGAACAAATTTGGGGTCATTTTTCGGGGGGCCACAAAAAACAACCGGTACGCCATATTGTTGAGCTACGTGTTTTAGGTTATGCGATACCTTGGGTAAGTACGATATCACTACCACCCGTTTTTTCTCAACATCGCGCCTAGGGCTTACTCCTCTATTTGTTTTAACAAAAACACGCACTACTTTACTTAACACCGGCCAGGGAAACACGGAAGACCGGAATTTTTGAATTTGGGCATTAAAGCTGTCCAAAATGCATTGAAAACAAGACTTTTCTTAAAGCGGGGACGAGACATGAGAGTTCGCTGATTTTATTCCCGTGTAACCGGTACCAACTATATCTCCGTTTCACCTTATGTTGTACCGCAGAGAAGGCTAGAAGCGCGAGCTCATAGCGTTGGGAGCTGCTCTTGACGCACGAGAGCTCGTGCCGCCAAGATGTGCCCTAGAGCAAGGAGCTCGCGCTTGTAGCCTTTCCTGCGGTACATCATAAAGTGAAACAGAGTATAGCCTTCCAGCTCACCACCCTTCTATACATCGTTTCAGCTTGGGTCCAGACGCAGCCGATGCTACAAGCGCGAGCATCCGTGGCTCCAGAACAGTCGCCTGCCACTGCACGAGCGCGCTGCGTCAGCAGAGGCACTGTTCATGGGCCACGGACGCTCGCGCTTGCAGCATCGCCTACGTCTGGACCCAAGCTGAAACGAAGTATAAGTCCTCAGCATTTTCGCACAATAAATAGCTCGAACCAAGTGGTATTTTTTGGGAAGCAAATGGGAGTTCAGAGGACCAAATGCTGCCGTTAGTCCTTCCAAACCATCTGTTCTCTCATAGGAGGAGGAGGAGGACACAACTTTATTTTATCAATTGGATTTATAGAGTCAAGCTTATTCGTGGAGAGACGGCCAGGTGTTGTCCATGTCTCACCCCATGTCCTCCTCTACGCTGAAGCAGAAGAGGGGTAAGGTAGCAAACCCCAGACCGCGGCGGCTTCCTCGGCCAAGTCGCAGATTTCCTTCTGGACGTCCGCTTCCGAGCTGTGCATCAGCGCGTCCCACTGCTAGCTCACGGGAGGTATTATGGACGGCCTCGTTTCAGGGAAGGGAGGTATGAGCCGGGGCCCAGAATAGACTGACCTTGTCGTGAAGATTTTTGGAGGTGCGTGTTAGAACTCTGAGGGTAGCCTCGGAAACCCTGCCCCTCGCGAAGTTAAGAATAGTGCGCTTAGAGTCCGATATGTTTGTTTGAGTGTTGGGGAAATGGGGAGCTATGGCAATAGCGACCTTTTGCGCTGTTTCCGAATAGGTTGTTGCGATCGAGCCCCCGGAGAGGGGGCTCGATTGCAACAAAACCATGGCCGTCGGTGGTGACCACGGTCATGGCCTTTTGGTGGGGATATCATGCAGAGTCCGTGTACACGACGCTCTCAGGCTTGCCGTGTTGTTTGTGCAGTGCCGCGCTTCGAGCTTTCCTGCGGTCTGGGTGGTGTTCCGGATGCATGCATTTGGCAGCGGGAGAATGCAAAGATTGGCCCTGATGGCATGTGGAAGCGTGTGTTTCGGGCTTGATGAGTTCTCGTGGTGAATGCGAGTGTTTTTCGGATTTTATCGGATTTATCCAAAAACGCAGAACCCTAAAGATAGCCCTCGACAGGGAATCGGCGCAAGGCAAACTGCCGCGATACAAGAGGGTAGCAAAAGCAGGTTAGTCAACGCCATGAAAGCAAGCGAAGGGCACGTCACAAAGGCTACAAGCTCTGCTCAATCGGAAGGCAAGAAGCAAAATTCTTCCGCTGCGGCAAGGCGCACGCAGCGGACAACTGCTGGTGTAGGACCTACACGTGCAAGAAATGTTGCTAAAGTAGGCAATCTCTCGAAACATGTGCCGAGCCAGCAAAGATGGAATAAACGTGAACTGTATATCAGAGTCGTCTGACGATGACGACAGCACTTTTACAACGGCACCGTGAACTTCGCCAATAAGAAATATTACGTGGCGACCGTGAACGTGGAATGACATTACCTACCGATGCAGGTAGACGCGGGAGCCGCTGTGACAATTGGGCCGGAAGGTCTTTCTAAGGCTACACGTTCGCATGTGAAATGTGAGCAAAGTGTTCTTGTTTTAAAAACGTACACGAGTCATAAAATGCTTGTCATTGGCTAGTGTAATCTGAACGAGCCATATGAAGGGCAGACAGCTGTGTTTTCAAATTGTCGCGCGGGAAGGTCAGCACAATCCTCCCGTACTGCTGGGACGATCTTGGCTAGAATAACTGTAGCTTGATTGTGAATCAATTTTCAATTTTAGCTCCGATAACAGGGTCGCTAACCTTCGCACAAAGTTTCCAACCACGTTCTCTCGTACCCTCGAAGCAATAGGAGATTTCGAAGCAAACATCGGATCGTCTAAAAACAAAGTAGCTCGCCAGTGTTTTGCAAAGCACGACCACTACATTTTGCTTTACGTGAGCAGACTGATAAGCGGCTGTCTTATCTGGAGGCACAGTGCATTGTCACGCGGGTGAGTAGGAGCGACTGGCCACTCCACTGTTAGTCGTCCGAAAAAAAGAAAGCGATAAGCAGTGGCTCTCTGGTTACTGTAATGTAACCGCAAACTCAGTCTGTAAGGAGGATGATTACCGCAACCAGAGGAGCTGTTCACAGCAATATCTCAAGGTAAAATATTTTCGGCGCCAGACTTATCGACAGCATATCAACAAGTATTACTGAGTCCAGAAGCCCGGCTAATTCTAAAAGTGAACAACCATAAGGCGCTCTATCAATATAATCGACTTCCCCTAGAATCGCGTTTGCCTCAGCCATATTTTAGTCTTTGATGAACAAGGTGTTGCTTGTTATTGCGAACATTGGGTGTTTCCTTGACGAAGAAACTATTGTGGGTCCGGACGTGGGTGATTGCCAAAGCACACTTGAACGGGTGCTAGAAAAGCTAAGCAAATGTAAACTCGAAAACCTAAGCAAATCAAGTTCGAAATGTGCAAGCGTTTTCAGAGCGCATTATTATATTTTGGCCACAAAGGAAGTGCGGACGGCATTTGTCCCACAGACAAAAAGTCACAGCAATCACCCAGGCTCCGAAGCCAACAAACAGCACTGAACTAAAGGCATACTGCTTAACGTTTGCGGCAAATACTTAAAGAATGTGTCTTCAGTGGCAGAACCAATGTACAGACTGCTTTGAAAAGGAGAACGATGGGTTTGGACAAAAGAGTGCAGTGACGCGTTCTGCGGTACAAAGCAGTTGCTTATCCACAGCTTCGCGCTCACTTACTACGACGCACGCAAACCGTTGGGTTTGCTATGTGACGCGACGGCGTACGGCGTTGAAGCAGCAATCTTTCATACGTTGTCGAATAAATATGAGCGCCTGATAGCTTTGGCGTAGCGAACAATGACGATGGCTGAAGAAAATTACGCAGTGTGTGAAAGGGAGGCTCTAGCGTTCATTTTCTAACTGAAAAGTTCCATAAGTATCTTTTTGAAGGTGTATTATCGTTCTTTCTTTTTACGCGGACCATCAGCCATTTCTTTGAATGTTGTCCCAGCTTAAAGCGACACCATCACAAGCTGCAGCAAGGCTGCAAAGGCGGTCTTTACGCATGGCAGCATACCGGTATACCCTTATGTACCACAATGGATCGAAAATCGAAGGGACTGATGCAATCTCCAGTTTTCCAGTTCCATATTTTGGCAGCAGCAGCAGCGATATGTTGCAGAAGACTGTTCCCGTATTTCTGTTTACAGACTCATCTATGACCCTTTACCGGACGCACAGTCATCTTTCAGGGATAAGCTGCCTAGTGCTTCACCAAGTCAGGTGCACGGGAAAACAACATCAGCGCCACCGGCGCCACTAGCTGACAGAGGCTTTCGACCGGCGAATACTTCTTTGGCAGCGGCTGCAACGAAAGTTTGCCGAAGACACATCCCGTACTCCGGTTTACACGTTGGAAAGAAATAATTTTATCACAGATACGTTATTGTTTTATTGCGCTGACGCTGCTTTAGCTTAGTGTTTTGCTTTTCTGTTTGTTTGTCTTGTAAGTCGTACAAAGACAGCAGACTTCACTAACTTCTGTGAAGACATTCAAAAAAGAGTAAAGGCAAGAGCTAAGAGACCTGTGTAGTACCTTTGAGAGAGCATTGCGAAAATAGCTCAGGGAGATGAAGGCCACGCTCGAAAGTTCCAACAAACATTTCAAGGAAATGAGGGCTGAGATGGGAATTATAAAAAGACGAACATGCTGGTTTGAAGAACGAAAACGTCCATCTTCGCGAGGTATGTGCAACTTTAAAACAAAATACAAGCTGAACCAAGTGAGCGTCGGCTTGCGCTCTACGAGCAGTTCTCTCGGAACCACAAAATACAAATCAAAAACATTCTGCAAGTGTCAAATGAAAATTTATCGGAAGTCCAGAAGAAAATTCGCGAGTTGATTGACGAACCGATGGCTCCGTGCGATATCGACGTATGTCATGGCGCACCGGCAGGCAATTTACCGTCATGCCCGCCTACCATTGCGCAATTTAATTTTCGTTCAAAAGGGACTTTGTAATCGAGAAAGCGCGGAAGAAACGGCTGTCAACCTCATATTGCCGCGCGCGCTGCTGGCCAAGTAGGCAGCTCGCGCGTGGCCTAACGGAATGTCAAGCTTGCCTCCCACGCGAAAAACCAGGGTTTGATTCCTGGGAGCGACGCGTTCCTCTCTCATTTTGAGCGCTGGATAAAGTTCTGCGCGGGCTCTCCTGCTCTCCACTGCATTGCCAAGAAAGGTTGTCGCCGAGTATAATGCAGGCTACAAAGCGTGCCTTGCAGAAAACAACTGTTCTCATAACCGGAGTCCCAAACGAACGAAACGCTACAGGAAGCGTGAAACAGCTTTTGGCGAGCTATCACAACACGTCGCATTCTGTAACTAGAAAAATACCGCCAAACATTTTTGCTTTTATTTTCTTGAAATCGGCATTTCAGAGTTAAGCTCTATTTTCTCGAGCCCAATTTTGTTTCGGATATGGGCGTCAAACAGTTAAATTGCAAGGGCAGAAAGATGTACACCGGGGCGACGAGCGCATATTTGTTGTGAGAAAGAGTGTTTGCTAAGTGTGTGCGTGGCGAGAAACTTTTATAGGACAACGGCACGGAGACTCAGGTTGTCAGCCCAGTGACTTATCTTGTGCGTGTGGCGGGTCAAATTCGATTCATGCATGCTGACCATCTGCGCCCTTCCTTCGCACGACATGTTAGTAACGGAACCAGTGAGAACGCGACGCGACGATAAACGGTCATTAGTGGTACCACTGATCTCTTATGATGATTTGCTAGGTCACTGATCTCCGCTTCGAGCTCTTTGCGAGATTGTGGTACCAGTCGGCCATCTTACCTCATTCGCTGAAGCGTTGTCTAGGCTGTGGTCACGTGACCTTGGCGTCTGTTGTCACGTTACCTATAGATTGTAACGATGAAAAATGTTTAGGCTTGACAGCGCTAGAGCGAGTGGCGTAAGATGGCCGAACGGTGGCAGCATTTACGGAGGGACGATTAGTGATCCAGCAAATCGTCATACAATCAGTGAATGGTACCCAAGAATGTTATATGAGACTTAATACTCCCTCCTTGGTGGTACGCCCGACGCAGCCATCGGACCGGGCACCCTACCCGCGCAGTGTTCGACAAGTGCAGACGCGACCCCTACTTCCGACGACGTATCGAGAGTCATCGCCGATTCATTCGACGTCCGACGCGTCCCCTACACTAGACGACGAATACAGCAGCCAGATTCAAGACGAGCCGCACATTCCGTTACTTGGTGTTCGTGAACGCCGTTCTCCGGACCGGTTTTGACAAAAAGACATTTGAAAGTGACAAAAATCTAAGCGGGGAAGAATGTCCTCGCGCGAGCGTTCTTAGCAAGACGACATGTCTGCACACGGGGCAGTGTGACGTCACTACGAAGGAATATAAGGACCAATCCGTTCTTGTCAATAAAGGATTTTGCGGCCATCCGCAATGACATCGCTCGTCTGCTTACAACAGTTCTGATACGCGTTTGTGGTGTGTACAGAAGCTGGGGCGTTTTTCGTTTCAGGAAAAATTTTTAGCAGAACAAAAATAAGAGAGGTTGTGGAAGATTTTGCCTCCTTTGGTTTTCATTTAGCCAAATTAAAATCTCGAGTGAATGGTATCTTTAGTCTCTCTTCCAAGGAAAGAAAGTGTTGTGTGCTGTATTTGAGAGGATAAAGCTCGGGACTGAACGAATGAGAAGGGTGTGTAATGATGGCAGAGTTTGAGCCGAAAAAAGTTACACGATATATTTGCCGCCGAATATTTTATTATTGTTTTTGCGACATAGTCTCAGCATGTGCTGTTCTCGTGGAAGTTAGGGTCTCTTATCACCGTTTTCATGTACGAAGACACTTCATTTGTGCGCCAATATCCAGCAGCGTCTTTCAGACGCCGTCCTTTGCTGCATAGCTTCTCGCTGTCTTCATACTCCAGCCCAAATAAGGCCACGCCAAGCCGAAGATTACGATACTTCTTCGTGACTAAACACATCTGAAAATAAGCAGTGATTCCATTCTTGAAACAGTCGAGACGTGTACGTCCATTCAGTGGCGTCACGAGGGTCAGCGGCACCCGGGCCCGCCGCAACCCCCCCCCCCTCTCACGTGACCTACCACGACCTACCACGACCCCCCCTCCCCCTCCGCACGCTCTCGCGTGGCCAGCCGCGACTACCCCCCCCCCCCCCCCCCGCTTTCGTGGCCCGCCGCGACACCCCCTGAGCCCTGCACCCGGGGCGGTCCACCCCCCTTCCGCCCCCCCCCCCTTGTGACGCCACTGCGTCCATTGTGTTGTCAGAAGAATTAGCAATCTTTGAATGCTAACTCTTTTCGTCAAGTCTCCCGTGCTTTCGACTTGCATTTCGAAGATGGCTACAAAACTTTTTTAGATTTATAAAAATAAAAGTAAAAGAAATGCTAAACTTTTAAGTGGTCCTTTTGTGCTTTGTGAACCTAAGGCAAGAATTTGATCTCGACCAAACTTGTCCCGAGGGAGCGAAGGGGGGGGGGGCGAAGGGGGATAGGGGGGGCTCTGGTTTTTTGTTTAATAAATATGTGATAGCTAAAGACAAATAATAAGCAAAACTGAGTTACAAAAAAAGGCAAAACTCATATTTGTTTTAGGAATGATTCTGTAGTGCCACCTGGTAAACTGTGTGAAATACTCGATTGCTTCTTTTTGGCAAATTTACCCGGTATTTACAAACTCCCGAGTTTCTTTACATGCTACTACGAAACTCGTTACATGCAAATATTTTGCCTCAATTTCAGAATGTGAAAAATGTCAACCGAGAAAAACTATTACATTGCACAGCCACCCGTGTGTAGCTGTAGGTTATTTGAAGGTATAATGCCGCTCAAGATAATGTTTATGAAATTATTTTTTCGTGTTTTAAATTTGCAGAGAACCTAAACCTTTGGCTTTTTTATGTCGATTTATAAACAATTCCTCGTTTTTTTTAACTATTGTTCCGGTTGCACAAGCGTTCAAATTTGCTGAAAATAAATTTTCAAGTTTTTTTTTCAGTTAGTCACAGAAATAGTTCAAAAGGGTTATATTTTGTTCTAAAATTCAACCGAAATTTTTACTTATATAAGAATAAATTTTTAAAAGAAATATATGGACCGTCTTTTAACCTTGAGTATATTCCATAATACGAAACACCAATATATATAAATATTGCCTCACCTTGTTTGTTTGTTCTAATTTTATTTTATTTATTCATTTTTATTTTATTTTTTTTTTTGGGGGGGGGGAGGGGGCAGTGGGTTAGTTTATATTTTGACATGAGTCAATCTTCGGCTCTGGCATGTTGGCTTTACCTCAACGTTCTTGGCAGGCACAATGAAAACGGTTTGTGCCAAAAACTTCGTCTCCTATTCTTTCCATTCTTCTGGGACTACAGTGCAATCTTCTCATAACGAAACCACATATACCGATATCCTGCTTATAACAATCAGTTTCTAGTCCAGATACAACTATGCCCGGCTATTACGATTGAATTTTCGGATTTTCTTATAATCGCTATAAGTGGGAGTGAACTGTATTATTGTTATCCTTTACCAGGATGTATTGTCCAATATATTTCTCACAATACAAGGTATAGCAACAAAACATCATTCCTTGCTAGAAGAAAGCACTTCGTTCACTTAGGTCAGTTATAATCACGGCCATGGCAAGTCAGTCTTCACGCATATAACTCCAGTGGAAAAGTATTCCACTCGTTATTATAATCTCCGAAATATTATGTGACGAGGAGAAACGTACAAAATAGACAAGAAGAAAACGCCGATTAATCACGCGTGAAGCGGCGATATCATTCGTGTCATTTTCCTGCGGCATTTACGTGGGGCACTTAGATAAACAAGTATGATTATCCAGTTTGTGGTATAAAATATATACAAAAGGATAATGTACCACGTGTGTGGTTCAAACCTTGTATTCCAGGTAAATGATTCATTAAATTAAATGGCAAGACTAAACCCAGGGCTGAGCCTCATGTCATAAAACATCAATCGGTGCGTATACAACTATATATAAAAGCTTACTTGCTGTATTATTGTCGTGGAGGTAAGCTTGGTTGAATAAGTTAAACGTTGCTTTTAAGCCCCATTGAAAAAACCAGCTTAAGCTGGTCCCAGCGTCATGCTCGGTTATTGCTCTATCATGCCCAGTTTGGCATGATGGTTCATCCGGTCATACTGGTAATGCTGGTTGATCTGGTCCCAGCTTCAAGCTTGGTTATTGCTCCAGCATGCCCAGTTTGGCTTGGCTGGTTGATATGGTCATACTGGTCATGGTTTTTGATCTGGTCCCAGCTTCAAGCTGAGTTATTGCCCCAGCATGCACAGTTTAGCATGATGGTTAAGCCGGTGGACTTCCCCACCAGTTTAACAAGCTTAAATTGATACACAGGATAAACAAGCCAAACTCTTCAGAAAAGCCAGCTCGGCATCCAATTTATTATTTTAGTACTTTCGGCCTGCCCAGATCAGCTCAGATGCTACACGTCCTCGGCGCTTACACAGTACTAACCGACGCAGACAGTGGTTCTCGGTACAAAACAAACAATGCTATTACAACTCAGATTGCTTATCTCTCAACACGAGAAATACTAGACACACGCGAAAAGCAGGCAATAACAATAAAAATGCAACACGGATGAGAGAGGTGAACCTGGGTCCCGCCAGTAATGGGGGCGAAGCGGCCTCTTGCATAGTCGGGAGAAGCGAGGAAATCCGTGTTGCTTGTATGGCATTGGCGATACTCCTCGGCACCACCGTCATTCACGAGCACACACACGTTCGAAGACACGTAGCGACGCCTCAGTCGGGGCGCGTCCGCCTTCTTCCCTCGCTGAACGGACTGTCCGCTCGCTGTCTCCTCAAATCCCGCCTCGCTTGCACCGCCGTTCAAGTAGTCTCCAAACAACGCGCACGCAGCCGTCCCTTCGAAAATATGCCCAAGATAGCCAAACGTGTCTCGAATTCTCCCGTTCCTACCACTCTCTCTCTCCTCGCACACAAAGGAAGCTCGGAGCGCGCATGAAGCGCCCGGTCGTCTTCCAAAACGAGAGGACAAAGAACAGGACATGGCCTCGCCCCAGCCCTAAGCCGACCTTGGCGCGCGCGTTCCCAACAATGCCAGCTCGGCCACCTCTAGCCGACCTTGGCGAGCGCGCTCCCAGCAAGACCAGCTTGACAAGCTCGGACCAGCTTGGGCCAGCTCCTGCACCAGCTCAAACCAGCTTGACAACCTTGAACCAGCTTCAGTACTAGCTCAAACCAGCTCAAGTACCAGCATGCCCAGCTGCAGTGCGAGCTCGAACCAGCTTGAACCAGCTTGACCCGCTCGAACCAGTTTGACAAGTTTGAACCAGCTTCAGTACCAGCTCGAACCAACTCTAAGTACCAGCTTGCCCAGCAGCAGTGCCATGCTCGAACCAGCTTGAACCACCTTGCCCAACTTGAACCAGCTTGATCACCACGTAGACCAGCTCGAACCAGCTTAAAAACCAGCTAAACCAGCTTGGCCAGCTTGATTTTCTTGCTGTTTTTTTCAATAGTGAGTTACTAAAATTATTTCAAAATAAATTTTTTATGCATTTCTTATTGAAGAACAATTTTTATTGCACATTTTTTTATTGCTTTCGCCGTTTTCAAAAACAGGCGATCAATGTTACTTTACCTTTTTTTTAATTCGTTCTAAAGGCTATCTGTCTAAGTATATATCTCTACTGTGCACTCTGTTATCTTCGGGCACCAGAATAATGGCAACAACGCCGCAATGGAGACAGTTTAGTAAAAAAAAGTGAAAGTCGTTTACAACTCCTTGTTATGCCGGGTGGAGCGCAGCTCTTGAGGAGGAGGAGGGAAGGCGTACTGAGGGGAGGGTATACCCCTCCTTCTCCACCGGGGGGGGGGGGTGGGGTCACGTGTCCTCGGGGGGGGGGGGGTCACGTGATTTCTCCTCCCGAGGTCACGTGACCCCCCATCCGAGGTCACGTGACCCCCGAGCCGCCGACCCCCCCCCCACCCCCGACTTGTCCCAACATGTCGGGAGGGGGGTCATGACCCCCGCGACATATCCCAACGTGCCGGGAGGGGGGTCACGTGACTCCCGTGACATATCCCAACATGCACCGCGCAGTTACGCCGACGGCGACGGCGACGCTGACGCCGACGCCGACGCCGCTCAAGCCGGAAACGGGCGCCTAAGAGCTGCGCTCTAGAAAAGCTAAAAAAAGTTAGTTATAGTAAATCGTGTAGTTGAAATTTGACTGACTTCTTACAACGGTTCAAAAGTATACTGCAAAACATTTTTTTCGTGCGCTTCACGCGAAATAAGGAGGACCACATTTATTCACCAACCATACTCTGCATTTACCAACCCTACCTCCAATCTACCAACCCTACACTTCCCAATTATAGAATGTTTATATCAAATTTTTTTCACCTAAAGATCTCTTTTGTTGACCATGTTGAATAACCTGAGACTGGGGCAGAAGTGAACAAATAAGTCAAAGGAAAGGAAAAGGACAGGACGACGACGACGTCCTGTCCTTTTTCTAGTGAATCTAGTAAATCGGTAGCACTTCACCCCTCCACAGATTTAGGTAGACACCTGCTACGCATTACTACCGTTTGTATGTTTAATTTTCCGTACACAAATGATGCGCTTCTCAGCGAGCGATTTTCATTTTGTAAAAACTTGTTAGTAAAAGTTGGATGGAACAAATGAATCTATCGACTGACTTTGCCGGGCAATATCCGACAAATTTAGAATTTAAAAAAAACAAATTCTGATTTTCTTTGAAATAGAAATAAAGACGTGAAATAATTCTTTGTCATGTATTTGATAGGGAAGGAGCTAAACGTTAGTTGCTGGGTACAAGCGTCAGTATCGGCAAGCTCACTGTACCTAAAACAAGTGTGCGGCGCTTTGGGATAGAACTGTGCTCACATGCACAGCTAAGACAGCACGTCATTTACTCTGGTGAATGCCAAACCTCCTTCTACAGCAGCCTCCACAGATCCGAAACAAAACAACAACAAAAAAACGAGATGTAGAGAGGCTGTGGGTAGCACTGACGCACGCCGCGCAAGCTGGAATGTGAAGCCAGAAGATTGTTCTGAACATTTAAAGTTTTTTTTTTCATATATATATAGAAAAACAACCTCGAGGCGCTATGATTCATTAAGAGATCAATCCAAATACGTAACAGACGTTGTTTTTTATTTTTTTATTTTTAAGAGTTTTTTATATTTGGCATAGATCCGAGCTAACATAGCCACTGCGCTTTCACATAGCGCGTCGTCCGCTCGCATCCCACAAGCTGGCGCCACCAAAACATCTCGTCACCAATACAGCGATGTGTTTGATGGCATCATCCTTAGTGTGTATATAATTTTTTCTGGCCATTGAAATTTAATGCGAAACTCGCTCCAGGAGGCAAACAACTTCGTTCTACCCAAATAAGAAATTGGTATTGCTTTCATTTCTAACGGCCTATCAAATAATATTTTATTTTAATACAATTAATCTGACAAAACATGTTATCTTTCTTTTGTTAAGTAAGTTGACTTCAATGCTCAATGATACGCGCACAAACAGGGCACCCCGAGACACTCGCGTTGTCCTGGTACAGTGATTATTAATCATTTAGTGTTTACTTAATTTTATGCGCATTTCGCTCTCACGCGACACGTTAGCGATTACTCTAACAAAAAATTACACTTCTGCCAGAGTTAAAAGCAAGATAGACTGGTAATTAATTGTTACCAGGGATTACGTTTTGAAGACACCATATATTGTGAAAAAGGATATAATAGAAATTACATGATGAAAAAGTAGTACTTCTGCAATATCACTTATTACTAATCCCAATTAGAACGCTTAGGTGAGGTTAGCATTCCTGAGCCGAAGATTGCAAGTGAATTAAGTCAAGAGACGACTTTTTTAACTGGCTTTTTTAAGCACAAAGAAAACAAGGTCATTAACTATTTCTATGCAGTGATTTTATTTCTTATCGGGAATCCACAAAAAAGTTAGTTAAAAATGAACATCGCAATTTGCAGCGAAAATGGAGGTGAAATATCTTAAATTCCTAGTTTCTTCCAAAATTTTGGAGCAAAAAAGATCTATACCTTACTCGTTGCGTCAGAAATACAACAAAAATGTCAACCACATTTAATAACCGGTGAATGAAGCGTTATGGACATTCGACACAAATATGCATAAGGTAAAATAAAAATATGATTTATAAAAAAGTATATATATCTTAGATATGCCAAAAAAAAGATTTTATCAAGTCTGATGAAATATATAAATAATGCCATAAAAGAATTTGACACACCAAAAAAATATTTTCACACACCTAAGCCCACGCACTGGTGGTTGTTTTACGTCATAGTTTTCTTTAACAATTCAGTTTCTAAGACATTCTAAATTTTAGGCAAAATTGTTAGGGCCAACAAGCTTGCGATTTTTTTACAAAAAGTACCATAAAAGCTAAAAATAAACTTGTTTCTTAAGGCAGATATTATACTCCTCTTTAAAAATTGAAACAGTAGTTACTGTGTACTGGAACTAAACAAATTGTTACCACTCATATACTCAGGTGCTTGAATTTAATTGGAGGAGATGACTAAAAAGAGGGGTTGAGAACTAGGCCTGTTCCGTCCTCACCAAGTATTTCTCAGACTCAGTGAACTTTTGATGAGACAATAATCGATATGGTAACTTTTATAATTAACTAAAATGTGTTAATATACAGGGTGTCTCAAATTGCGGCCAACTCTTTAAATCGACAGCTAAAATAGAGTTTCTTAGCCTATCGCGTTACGATTTTAGGCAGCGTTGCTCACAGGTGGTGCATTCTTCTGCAAAATTTGCAAAGATCGAACTTACCTGAGGAAGAAGTAACGAAAGTAAAAAGGCTCAACTCCACTGGAAACGCAGCGAAGAGACCGGTCTTCAAATCGTAGGGCGCCCTATTGTTTGAAGACTGGTGGCTTCGCTCTGCTTTTCAAAGGAGTTAAGATTTTCTTCTTTTTTTACTTTTTACCTCAGTTAATTTAGATCTTTGCAAATTTTATAGAAAAACTACACCACATGTGGGCAACGCTGCACAAAGTCGTAGCGCGATTGGTTAAGAAACCGATTTTTGCGGTCGATTCAAAGAGCCTGGCCGCTGTTTAACTACACCGGGTACTGTTGAATTATTCGATTTAAGGGTAATCTTGTAATAGCAGTATCGACGGCAATCGGTATTGGAGTCCCCATTATTCTTTCTTTTTATACAACGTGTTGTGATGTTTGAAATATTAATTCACATTTTTCGCGTTTCTTGGAGATGAAAAATTCCGCGCCAAAAGAGAGCATCAAGCCCGACCTAGAATCATGCTTAAAAAAGTGACGTAGTTCGTTTAGGTCAGGTTGTCACTTTCGTCGTCGGCGCACTACACAAGGACACGCCGCCAATATAGTGACGACATAATTGAGAACGACGACGTCTCTCTTTTAAGCGTTATTGTGGGCAGAGCTTGCGAAGCTCTTCTTTAAGCTCTATTTTCTAAATCTGTCGAGAAAATAAAAAAAAAGGTTTTGGCATTGATATATCTAAAACCAAAACAGGTCCGCATTTTTTATTAAATTCGTCCCGGCACTTAATTGTAGTTGCAGTCAATACTGGAATTCTAACATGACCTATAAATCTAATATTTAGAAGTTAATTAGGATATTTGGTTAAACTGTGAACACACCGTTGCGATTATGCCATCATCTAATGTCCTCAGAGCCTGATAAATGCATGAATAAGACAAAACTCGTGTACCTCTGTCACCGATTTAAAAAAAAGTACAATATATATATATATATATATATATATATATATATATATATATATATATATATATATATATATATATATATATATATATATTGCTTTTTTCAGCGTAAAATTAAACAATGTTCATATTTCTTCATAATATCCATAATCAGTAAATATCGCGACTGGTTACGTTATTTGTCTCCGATAACACTGGAAACAGAAGAATTTTGTTTTTAATCTTTCATACTGAACGTTACCGTAAAATGTGGATTAAAAAAACAAACTCATTTCAACATTTTGTTTCAAATCTTGTTTAAGGTTCAACTTCGGTCAATATTTACACATTTTGGATTGCAACTGTTTTCAGCTCCGTCATTGTCTGTGTGTTACAAGGTATATGTTTCTTTCCTCAACATTTCTTTTTGTATTTTCGTAAATATCTCGGTTCAAAGTTTGGATTCCGGCGTCGCACGGCGTAACCGAAACTGTCCGAGGTTAGGCCACTCAGGTCATCGGACGTCAGGTCACTGCTGCATAGTGTTCGGTGGTATATAATTCGGTTTCTTGCTGGCGGAAGAGAAAATCAATTGTATGCATAAGACGATGAAGTTAACGCGGTTGCATCATACGGCTGAGCGGCGTGAGTTTTTAGACGCTGTAGGACTCCTGGCTGCTGGGTTTCACATGCTCTACGGCTGCTTGCAGGTGGGTGTTTGCAGGAGACGCAAAGAACCGACGTCTCGTCGTAGCCCCGTGTTGCTTCACTAACGCTTCATCCGCTGGCCGCCCGTTAAAGAACAGGTGGTGGCATCTTTAATATCGGTTTTAGGGATGATGTTGTTAGCGTTGTAGGAAAAGGGGGCGGGGGAGGGTAGGAGAGAGGCAATTATGTATCCGCTCTGGGCAAATGGGTCACTGACTCGGTTTTAAATTTGCACGTGACTATACGTTGATGAAATATTTCGGCTGTAATCATATTTCGCGTCTTTTTCATTTTTAAGATTATTAGCCTAGCAATTCTTTGTATAAGTCAAATGTTCTTTTTTTTGTTCGTAATTCAAGACAGATGTTATGGGACCGGGGCGTGAAATGGGTACTCCAGCGATTTCTTTATGGTCCTCGATTTGCCCTAACATTTGCTGAATACACAGACGAACGTTGCTGATATAGTATCCCAAATATTAGTTAAAAATTATATTTTGCGAAGGTATTTAATTTAGAATTTCGTGCTCCTTATGTTTTTCAGACTGATAGTTACTCCTTGAAACAATAAAAAAGTGACGCCAGCAGAAGGCAGGTGTTCGCTCTTTGTAGTGTAGGACTTATTCTCCTATTTCATAGTACTTACACAATCCTGTCAAAGCTACTGGCGCGAGCCTGTGGTTTCATCTATGGTTTCGTTCGCTCAGAAAATGCGTGCAAATAACCAACGAGATCAACCTGTATGCTCGCGCCAGCAGCCTTTGGCAGCCTTGTGTTTTAAGTATAAAGCTACAGTATTTCCAAGCGCTTTCATGGTGTCAAAAAGTGCTTTCAAAGCTCGACCCAGTACCCGCGAACTAGCGCAAAACAAATTCTTGGCATGGTCTGTTTTTTAGAGTGCTTTCTCGCCTGGAATGGCTGCCTTTCACTCACATCACAGCACTGAAAAGTGCTGGTATATTTGAATTTTCCTACATTTTCATTTGCCGATTTTACAATAACTAATGTAAATTTCGCGGTATGAAATAGTATATACAAAATGTAAGCGTCGGGGATTCAGAAAATATGAGGTAGTTGGGGTAGCGCAATAAATCGCCGAAGTTTAAATGGCCACTGACAAACTTAACGTCGAGGCAGAGAGAAACGGAAGGAGTGGAGGAGGTGAGAGCATACTTGACGTCATGGCACCGAGCTCTGGGTGGAAAGATAGTAGGTAGATGGCAAAGGCTAGTTGCCCTTGTCGCTCTACACGATGTCTCCATCCAATCAGAGCAAGCAACAGCGTCGTCTACTTCTCGTAAATGTTGTGGCGTTCAAACACCGAACGTGGAATGCGGGCACACGGCGACCTTTGAGCCTACCCACCATCTTTATAATCAGAGTTTGGCACTCGGACATCACCGCTCTCTCTCATATCTTACTCTCCCATTAATTCCTCTCCATACAATTGTGTTGCATATATTTCAGGACCACGAAATAAAAAAAAAAGCTAATGAATGCATGCAACGTGCAAATGACCCGGTCACAAATGTGCGCCCCTCCCCCTCCCGGACCCTAAAGCCGGATTCGTCTTTGCTTTTTTTCTATTTCTTTATGTTACGTACAGGGCGAAAGCAATTTTATGATATTTAGGGATGTTGCAAGACGCAAGCCTTTAATAATTGTCAAATACATTCATCATGTATGTTATTTTCAACGATTGCAAGCGTACTACACCGCTGACTTCAACATATAAAGAAAAAACTCGGAGCTCTGCAGTGTTAATGACTAAGCACCGGCCGTCTTCTGCGGTTTCTTCCTTCTCAACAGGGTGGCGCGTTATGGCTGTGATGAGAGCACTGACAAGAATGGGGACGATTCAAAGCCAGCGACGTCTCAAACCATCCTTTTTTTGGTGGATGACTTTTTGGATTACAAAGCACAATTTGTCGACCGATCAAGAAGTTCGGGTTATCCCCCACGCTACTCACCAAAGTTTCCAACGCATCGCTTTCTCAAACTTTACATATTAAAAGCTCTTTTCACACATCAAGCCCACTGCTAAAAAGTAAGTGTCACGTCGCCTGCATACGGAGAAAGGGCACGTGGCACGTGCACACTCTAAATCTGGTCTCTTAAAAATCACCATCCTCCTTATATTAAAATTGAAATTTAATACCTAAACGGGACGGCTTCTTTTTGAGGGTCCGTAAAATAAAAAAGTGTATTTTTGAGGGGGTGAGAGCGCACTTCAGACGGACGTATTTATGTTACACAAACGCAGACGAGAAAACACTGCCATCCGCCTTAGCTGTCAACAAGTGTATTTCTGAAGCTTCTCCAACAAGATCCCGAAGGCATTGGCCTCGAACCTCGTGGAGAGATATAGACCGGCGTGGACACTCAATGAATTGTGTAGAAGAGTGCCGAAAAAGTTCCAATCACATTAAGTGTGTGTGTTTGGGGGGGGGGGGGGGGGCGCGAGTTCCTACCACATTATTTAAAGTGAGGACATAGAACGAGACAAACCGAACGACGTGTCTGCCTGTGATGGCGGCTTCAGAGCATTCTTTTGCACGAGCTCTCCGAGGCGCGTGCGTGTGCTGCGCCTCGAGCCATCTCTTTTATTTTGATAAGAAGAATGGATCTGTGGGTGCGTTGTACCCTACAGATATGCCCCCCCCCCCCTTAGCGAGGAGCCCCGACGAGCGATTAAATAAAACGAAAAGAACAACAACAACAACATACGAAATGGAACGCTAGCTGTGGTTATGAGTTTGTCCAGTGAACTTGAGCAGACTTCTTCCGAGACTTCGGACCTTCCTCGCGCGTCTCACATGTGATGAGGTTCACGGGTGCGTGCTCCAGATGGGCTGGCTTTAGACGCTCGAGAGCGATGGTGTCTCGTCGTCCATTGATCTGTACAACGAAGCCACTTGGCTTCTTTTCCAGAACCGGGAACGGTCCCATATAGTGTGGTTGGAGCGGTTTCCGTCGGGCTGTTTGGCGCACGAACACATGCGTTGCACTGTGCAAGTCTTGAGAGACGTAAGGCGTCTTCGCAGATACCGCTCGCGTTGGCACTGGTCGAAGGTCCGCGAAGATGTCTTTCACCTTTGTGGCGTAGTCTTCTGGCCTTGTGGTTGTAGAGGGGTCGACCTCGAAAAAGTCCGATGGTAGTCGCAGGGTTGTCCCATAGACGAGTTCGGAAGTTGCACAGCCGAGGTCCTGCTTCAGCGCCGTTCGGACCCCAAGCAAGACGAGCGGAAGCTGTTGTACCCACTCGCTGGGGTTCGCGTGGGCCATGAGCGCGGACTTGAGGTGACGATGTAAACGCTCAACCAGGCCGTTAGACTGCGGATGGTATGCAGTTGTCCGAGATCTCGTCATGCCTAGGATTCGGGACAACTCGGTGAACAAGTTGGATTCGAATTGACGCCCTCTGTCGGTGACGATTTCAGATGGGCATCCGAAGCGCGCTACCCAGGAGGACACGAATGCCTCGGCGACGGTGGCTGCAGTCATGTCCGGTAATGGTATAGCTTCCGGCCACCTTGTGAAGCGGTCGATACACGTCAGGATGTATCGTTGCCCTTGAGATGTTGGAAGGGGCCCGACCAGGTCGATGTGGACCTTGTCGAAACGGGCATCTGGTGGCAGGAAGCTCGTGGATGGAGGTACGGGATGACGGTGAACCTTGGCTCGTTGACATGCCAAGCAGGTCCGTACCCAGTCACGCACGTCGGACTTCAGCCGAGGCCAAACGTAGCGATTGGCCACTAGCTTCTGTGTCGCCTTCACGCCGGGATGCGACAACGAATGAATCGCATCAAAAAGCTGCCTTCGTAGCGCAATCGGAACGAATGGGCGATGCGTTCCTGTGGACGTGTCGCAGACGATGGTGGTGCCTCCTGGGAACTCAACATCCTCTAGCTGGAGAGAGGTGTTTGATGTGCGGAGCTGCTGTAGCTCCTCGTCGGATGCCTGATGACGAGCCAGCAACGTGATGTCGAGTTGCGGAGCAGGCGAAGGTACGGCGTCAATTCGGCTCAGTACATCAGCGGGGACGTTTGATTTCCCTTTGATGTGCCGGATGTCCGTCGTAAACTCCGACAAGAAGGCCAGCTGACGGATCTCTCGAGGGGTATAGACAGAGCTAGAGTTGCGGATGGCGTAGGTGAGTGGTTTGTGGTCCGTCCAGATGACGAAGGGGCGACCTTCGACAAAGTGTCGAAAGTGCCGGACGGCCAAGTACGCCGCGAGCAGTTCTCTTCCAAAGACGCTGTAGCGGGTCTGGGCGGGCTTTAACTTCTTGGAAAAGAAAGCTAGGGGCTGCCATTCACCGTCCACCTGTTGTTGTAAGACCGCCCCAACAGCCGTAGCTGAGGCATCAGTCATGATCGAGGTTCTGGCATCGTGTTGTGGATGTCGCAGAAGTACAGCGTCTGCAAGTACAGTCTTTACTTCGCAGAAGGCTTGCTCCGCGTCTTCACTCCAAGGTAGGTTGGAAGTGGCACGTGCAGACTTGGCCAGGAGCGAATCAAGGGGCTGGACTAGCCTCGCGCAGTTCGGAATGAACCGGCGGTAAAAATTTACCAGGCCGAGGAACTGGCGAAGCTTTGTGATCGAGCTAGGTCTTGGAAAGTCTCTGATCACTTGCACTTTCGACGGCAAAGGTCTGATGCCGTGTCGGTCCAGTCGATGTCCCAGAAACTCGAGTTCTGATCTCCCAAACTCACTTTTTGCGGCGTTGATGATGATGCCGTGGTCTGAGAGTCTTTGGAAAAGAAGACGGAGGTGGTTGGTGTGCTCCTCCGGTGTCGAGCTAGCGACCAACAAGTCGTCAACGTAGGCAAATACGAAGGGAAGCCCGCGCGTGACAGCGTCGATGAATCTCTGGAATGTTTGAGCCGCATTACTGAGGCCAAAAGGCATGCGGAGAAACTCAAACAAACCAAACGGAGTTGTAATAGCTGTCTTTGGGATATCTTCGTCAGCGACGGGGATCTGGTGGTACGCGCGGGTAAGGTCAACCTTCGAAAAAATGGTAGCGCCTTGGAGGTTGACAGTAAAGTCCTGGATGTTTGGGAGGGGGTATCTATCGGGCACTGTGCTCTTGTTCAGTGCGCGATAGTCGCCACATGGTCTCCAATCTCCGTTCTTCTTGGACACCATGTGTAGGGAGACGCCCAGCTGCTTGACGAAGGTCGGATAATTCCAAGCTCGAGCATATGCTCAAATTCTTCGCGAGCTATGCGGAGTTTCTCTGGAGCCAGACGACGGGGTCGGAAGTGAACCGGTGCGCCCGTTGTTTCGATGTGATGGTGGACATCGTGCGAAACCGGTCTGGTCCAGTCAGGAGCTCGCGTGAGGCTTGGAAAATCCTGCAGGGGAGGTCGGAATGGCCCGTCGATGTTAGAGCAGACTGACGCGAATCCTGCGGTGTCAGTTGTTGAGACGCCTTGCACGGAGAGTCGCGTTGTGGAGTCGAGCAGACGTCTCTCCTTGACGTCTACGAGGAGACTGTGGTGTTGTAGGAAGTCAGCACCGATGATCGCGTTGCTTATGTCTGCGACCAGGAATACCCATCGGTACACTCGTCTGAGGCCAAGATTTAAGGTGATGGACCGTTCCTTGTAGACGGGGATCGACGAGTTGTTCACAGCCCGAAGGTAGTAGATGGGCGTTTGTGATCGATCCGCGCGTTTTGCAGGAACAGCGCTTACCTCAGCCCCGGTATCGACGAGATAACGGGTTCCAGTAGTCCTGTCGGCGATGTAAAATAGGCGACTTCCTGGTAGGCTCTGACTACTCGTTGCCTCTATCGGTTTCCTCCAGGAGCAGGGACGAAGGCAGTGCCGGGCGTCGGAGCCAAAGCGGCGATGGTATACGCAGACGTCCGCTGAACTTGCCGAGCGGGAACGGTCAGCATTTCTCCAACGAGATGTTGAACGTCCACGTTGTTGTTGAGTGCGTGGACGATCTCGCCGGTGAGTTGCTGCGGTAACACTCTGTTCCAACCGCTGGCAAAGCTGCTCGAGGTTGCCGTCAGACGATGGAGTGCCTGGCAGGGCAGGCATCGCTTCGCTACCGTCTTCTGCCGCCGATGTAACGCTGGCGACGGGTGGAGTGGCAACTTCAATAACGGCGTCTGCCAGGGCTGCGAGGCCTGTGAGGTCGAGAGCCGTAGCGGTGGCCAACACCATCTGGACGTTGGTTGGCAGGCGCTGAATAAATAGCTCCCGCAGCAGAGCGTCGCCGATCGTGTTGGCGCGATCTCCAAGGAGCTGAGTCATCCGCCTCAGCAGCTGGGACGGACGTCGATCGCCGAGTTCTTCCGCCGAAAGAAGTTCTTGAAGGCGGGAGCGATCTGATGCCTCGGTTCTCTGCAGGAGAGCCGCCTTCAGCTGGTCGTACGAAGCTGTGGCCGAGGGTTGCGCAAGGATGTCGTATACTTCGTCGGCTGCTGCCAGCGACAGCGCCGAGACGACATGATGGTACTTGCTTTCCTGGCTCGTCACACCGCTGAGATGAAATTGGGACTCAGCCTGCAGGAACCAGACCCTCGGGTTTCTGTCCCAGTACGGCGGAAGTCGGACTGCAACCGACGAGATGGAAGCCGGGGATCCAGCTGCTGCTCCTTGGGGTTCGCCGTTGTCCATGGTCCTCGACCGGGTCACCAAATATGTGGGGGCCGCGAGGTCCTACCACATTATTTAAAGTGAGGACATAGAACGAGACAAACCGAACGACGTGTCTGCCTGTGATGGCGGCTTCAGAGCATTCCTTTGCACGAGCTCTCCGAGGCGCGTGCGTGTGCTGCGCCTCGAGCCATCTCTTTTATTTTGATGAGAAGAATGGATCTGTAGGTGCGTTGTACCCTACAAGTGCCTCATTGGGTATGTGCGCTATTTGAAAGAAAAAAGTGAAAGCCGTATACAACTCCCTGTAACACCGAACTAGAGCGCAGCTCATGAGGAGGAGGATGGAAGGGTACAGAGGGGAGGCAGTACTCCCTCCTCCTCCTCCCCTCATTCTTTAGTCTCCTCCGGGGGGGGGGGGGTCACGTAAACTTAGGGGAGCGGTTCACGTGACCTCGGGGGTCAAGTGACCTGGGAGGCCAGGTGACCTGGGGTGTCACGTGACCTCGCGGGTCACGTGACCCCCTTCCAGGTCACGTGACCTCGGGGAGGGGGGCTCGCACGGTGCATTATAGGACATTTCCCAGAATGCACCGCATCGTTACGCTCAACGCCGACGCCACGCAAGCCGGAAACGGGCGCCTTGGACCTGCGCTCTAAAACTTATGTAGCGTACAAGATCACCCAAGGAAGAAGAAACGCTCATAATATTTTGCAAGCAGTCTAAATGAGGTATTGTAGTTATACTAGATACCGGCTCGTCGCAAACGACGTTGACCCGACAGTTGAGCCCGGAAGCCTCCTATATCGCATCTATTTTTCTTGGTCTGTGCTGGATCCACACGAAGGAGCTACCGAGACCGAGGTGATTAATATCATTATTTATATTGCTGCTGTAAGATACGCGAAGTTGAGTCACTTTTGTTGCTTTGTGAGATCGTTAAATGGAAATAAACTATGCGAGCAAAAGTTTTCACTCCGATTAACGTGATTAGGTGGAGAAACTGAGGATATCATTAACCGATCTGGGTGCCTGCTTCTCTTTGGGCACTTAGCGTAAGAAATAAATATATAAGCTCCTAGATATGAAACAATCTATTACTGTGTGTATAAGGTCCAACCGAGATCACTAATGGTGAATTCCACTGGTAGATTCGGAGCGATTTCCAAACTCCGCAAGGAGGCAAATTTCCACTCCGTGGGACCCACTCCGAATCGACGAAGGGAAGAAGGACTCAATTTTTTGGAGCGACGCGCCGACCTGCCCAAGACAGTCGGCCGTTCGAAATGGCCGCTGCTCGAATTTGACAAGCCGACCAACGCCTCAGCCGACTTAACTTTCCGACGAGCAGTCACAACTGTCCCTGATTATCTGCAGAAATATAACGCGACATCGGCCGAACGAAGATATCCGTACCACGGAGCCCACGTCAAAAACAACGAGGAAGACGTCCCCGTTCGCCGCCTTCACATACCTTTAAGCCACCTCGAAGCGGCGGGGCACATATTGCGATCGCCATCCGTGGAGTGGCAACAGACCATCACTTGTGCGACCATTGTCTATTCTATTCTTGTTTTATGGCACGAGGAAACGACGGCGGTATGCCATGTAAAAGGGTAAAAAATCTGTGGCGGCAAAATGGACGGGTCTAACCTTGCGTCTGCCTTCTTCGGATTTTCGTCGTTCTTTTTCTCGTTCTTTCTCTCACGGTCACAGATGTCAGTGCTTACGATTTGCCACGCTCCAGTCCCAGGTTTGCATACCTGATCTACGCGAGTTAGAAGCGTCCAAGTCGTCGCAATCCCGCGTAAAAAAGCAACGCATCCGAACACATGCAACCTCACGAAGCAGCCGGTTAGTGAGACCTCGCCGCGCACGTGCACTGTCGAGTTAAAGAAAATGAGGTAGCGCGCTGCTGTCAAATCCCGCCACGCTCCCTGAAATCCCACGGGTCAAGTATAGCGGGATTGGAGGTGCTCCACAGTCCGGGCGCTGCCACAAATCTACAAATGGAAGACTACCAAATTGAGCCAGATCTGCTAGCGGAAGTTGCTCGCTCGAAATATGCGCTTTTACGGAGCTCGATATCTACGAGCGGAATTCAACAAAAGAGATAAGAAGAGTCATTTGAGGACGCATGATTTTACGAATAGAGCCATTCGATCATCCCTGTAACGTATGCCGTAGCCGCATACACCTTTGCAAGTACGTAGTCGGGGTGCCGCCAACTTAATCAGTTGGGGTGCGCTTGGGGGCGTCGTAATCCGATTACGACGCCTTGCTATGGGGTCGTAATCGGATTATGACGCGCCCACGCGCACACGAACCTAGCAAGATGGCGGTGTCCTGAGGCCGTACTTGCAAACGTCTATAGGTATTGGATGGAAAGCCCCGTGAAGGAACCGACGTGGTCACTTGCCGAGCTTAGAGCATAAAGTTGAAGCCACGTTTTAGGAAGGGTGAAAAGCTGCCTCTGTGTAGAAGGAAGGCGGCGTTAAATTCAGTAAGAAGAAGGGACGAGGAGAGCAGGGAGAACGCCGAAGAGGGGTGTGGGGGGGGGGGGGGGGGCTCATGTTAGTTGTCGATTACAAGTTCTAATCGAATAAATCGAAATCGAATAAATCGAAATCGGGTAAAAATTGTGAAACGAAAAGCAAAACGCCAAAATAAAGAGACAGAGAAAATTTCGCCGTAGGACTTTTAAGAGAAAAGCGGACTCTTTTGTATCTTTTTTCCTTCGTAAGCTCTCTCCTTTTCGCTGTGATGTATCCAAAGCACGACAGCCAAATCCAGGTTCCCTATGGGATAAGAACCTACCTCACCAGCACCACGATCATAAACAAGAAATAGCCGGCGAATGTTGCTTAAAAGTTCTGTAAAAATAATATACTGATCCACATTGTGTTGCAATTAGCAATGTGACGGATATTGCCAAGTTTATAGTGCTCGGAGCCCTGTGCCATCTGTCGTTTGGTAAACGGAGCAAAAGAAAAATCAGACAGCGTCTGAGCTATCAACCCACGAGCGTCGTGTACGGTGGAGAGCTCGGCCGCGCACGTTGCATGCCGGTCGCGGTACCTGCTATCTGCTGAAAAACATGGCGTCGGTAGTGAGCGTCGACGTCGTCGGCGTGGTGGATGCTCATCGTTCCGCGCACAGCGTTATTCTTTACTGAATGCTCGTCGTGTGTCCCGGTCATAACCCAGCACGTCCTAGAAGGGAATATCAATATACTCGTGCGGCAATGTTGTGGCGGCACCCTGAAGACTGCGCGAAGGCTCGTGCCGTCGTGTATGTTCACTTCGACTACAGTGGTGCTTTCTTAGCACTTGTCTCCTTGAACACCTGCCGGATTTATGGTTGTGCGCGTTCTATGCACGTGCTAAGTTCAAGGTATTTCTGGTGCGTACTGTATTTAAAGTCGTGTACCGAAAAGAGGAGAATTCCGACGCGTTTCTATTACCTGAGAAAAGTGATTAGTGTTAGACTTTCTGAACGCTCGCAACATCTATCTGATCACCAAATAATATTTCAACATT